>JAYRBW010001520.1:0-13990 GCA_036023295.1 Invenusta paracnida | reverse complement strand
CGGTGTCGACAGCGTTGAGGGAGAAGGCGAGGAGGAGGGTGAGGAGTATTAAACTTCTCAACTGATCTGATTGACTTCTTTAAGTTAAATGTGTTTGGCTTTCTTTCCAACGGAATGATTGCGTGGGGTGTATTCTTATACATTGAAATATATACTGTTTTCCTAACTATAATGCTGTTTATTTTAATTTTAATGGATATCAATTTTTAATCTATTTTGCAATAAGTATACTTTTTAAACTAATTTTAGTTTTATCTTTAAGGATTCATTCATTTGATGAATAAAGTAATTTTTCGACAAAACATATATCTGTTTCTCAAAATATATTCTTATATTATTTATATAACGTGATAAAATTAGTTTTGAATTATAGTTCTTATTATATTAGGATAAGGACTTTTTAAATAGAAATGTGGCTCGGTGTAGAATATATGCACTACTCAGTCAATACAGTTTGAATTTTAATGTGAAGCAGCACATTAATTAGAAAATAATGCGTATGGGTATAGCACGCACACCAAATGTTCATGATAATTTAGATGTAAGTATAATAAGATAGATTATTAATGTAAATCGATTAATTCTGTGATATAAGGCAGCTTTATTTCGGAGATTTGAATGATAATAAATATATTAAAATGCGAATCTACTCTGGTTTCATTGTAATCTAAAGTTGATCTATATAGAAAAGCATTGATCATAATGCCCATGGTTATCCACAATCAAAAAAAAACTATGAAGTAGGTACTTGAAACAGTCATATTGCTTACAGTATAATTATAATTGGAGAAGCTATAAAATGTGTTGGAATGCCCATCCCGACGGCATAATCAATAAGATATTTTATTCTGACTTCAAATAAGTCGAAAATTGCAAATAAAATAAAAATTTACAACTTAGATAATTTTTTACAATATTATATATCTCTTAATATATTTTACGCTAGTACAATATCAGAGGACGTCAATAGTATATATTTGTGCAATGACAGCAAATGCTTTATGATACTGATTAATACATTTCAATTTATAATCCAATTAAATGTTAATTTTGCACATTTCGCCAATGTTATTTTACAAATTTTCATCATGTTTGACATTATATTTTCAATTTTGAAGATATTCATTGAGCGATACAACAGGCTTGATTTTTCATCAATTTCTTCTAGATATTTCTGATTCATATAAAATGTATTGATCAATAGCATAAAGTAACGTGTTCCAGAGATTGCACGAATATATTTATGCCCCCTAGAATATTAATTTTCAATTCGTTTCTTAGCATTGCTTATGTATACGCATATTTTCGAATCGAAAAACAAATATAACATATTTATAGAGTTAATTTGCTATTTGGGAGAGGTAGATATGGCCTTCAATTCCTATAGATCTTGTACGAAACACAAACGAAAACAGTGGGACAAACGAAAACACTAGGCAAAAAAGGCGTGCGATGCATAAGTAAACCTTTAATTATATGTACATATTTGTACTTCCAAGAAATGCATAAACATGATAGTTACACCTAAAGTACTACCTCAGATAATACAATGCCTGACTGATAATACAATTATACTTTTTAATTAATTGGTAATTTTTCTCACACAAATATTAGATTAAACAAATTTGTAATATTCTGTAGATGTGAATTTATATTCTATTCATAAATGTTTTATTAAAAAAATTATAAATTATCTTAAACGTCGTCCTTTTGATTTGTAGTAAATTTTTACATTATTTAAATAACTAAATTTTCATTTAATAAATGACAAATTATAATATTAACGATTACATAAATGATATATAGCTTTCATTTTCAACACTAACCAGTTTAATAAATACAGAATTACATACAAATAATCTATGAACTTAATTATTGCCTTTAAAATGACTTAAATAATATAAAATACTGCTTTAATACTATGTACTTTAAAATACTACCCCTTTCTTTAAAACATCGTTATACATTTTTTAACGTTCATTAAGTAATATTTATATTTTTAAAAAGCAAACAAAATGCAATTAGAAAATACAAAACAGTATTAACCAAATAAAAATACAATCATATATTATAAATTGCAAATAGAATAGACCCCAATTATAATTTAATAATATTAAATCATAACTGTACAAAAATGGCAAATTATGACAATTGTACATTGATTAATACATAAAAACAGTCGGCGAAAATAAGCAAATACATGGGGAGACGTTCATACAGAGTAGTCTTAAAACGATTTCTATAATTGTTTATGTAAAATGAACAATTTAAATGTACAGGCATAATATGTTATGTATGTATATGAAAATATGAAAAGTTGACAAAGAGTTCAAATATAGTATAATATATATATATATTATATTGAACAGTTGATAAACATGACAGGAGATTGGAATTGTAGAGAATCAGCAGAAAATGGAGCGCATTACAGGAACCGTACATTACTTGAAGTTTATATCACAATAACCGCGTCAACACAGCATTCTTCGAGTTAATTCAGGTTGTACAAAAGTAAGGAATACAATATGTAATAAAGTAACATAGATATGATTGATATTTGGCAATTTGAGATAAAAAGGCGAACTAGCGTGGTAGGCGAACGCTTCATACCCTGTTTAGCTTGGTAACTATTACAACGCGTAGAGTCTGATCGAAGGCGGTACAGACAGCGAGACCGGCTTTTCCCGGACACCAGTCGAAGCCGGCAATGGGCTGAGTGGACAGGGTGACGTTCTGGAGTAGGGAGAGGGTTCCGGCGACACCCATGGCCTTGCCTTCGGAATCCGCGGTGTTGCGTTTGCTCGGGTAGGTGCTGAAGGTGAGAGATACAGGACTGCGTGGTGAACTCAAAAATTAAAAATATTCTTCACGCGTGTCATTATTTGAATTAAAATCCATATTAGAGTCGCATATAAGTGAAATATATAATTGATTGTAAATCCCATGAATATCTATAATGAAATAATTAATTATATAAACTTGATATTTATAAATCCATATTTTGTTTTCATGTATATTATAATAACATTTTTAGAAATATTATGAACAAGCATAATAAAAGGAAAACAACGTTCATCCATGAGACGAGTACTAATTATTTATGTTACACAAATAATTAGTAAAATAAAAATATTAAGAAAATTAAAAATATGTAATTTTATAAAATACAAGAGGGCAGTAGATTAATTTTGTACCAAAATGTTATGACATAATTATCTAGCTCAGAAATTAATATAGAAATAAGAATTAGCATTTTATGCTACTGATTAAATTTGAAAGTAATATATATATTGGAGTGTTGTATAAAATTACACACGTGTCTTGGCATGTCATTTTTAACATGGAGTACACCTAATTATGTGATATTTTGTAAACGCTACCAAAGTAAGAGCACAATTAGTAAAATAAATGGATTAGTAAACTAAAAGATTTCTCACTATTTCCAGAGGTTAAGAGATCCATTCCCACCACACGTCATGAAGATGTCTCGGTTCTGTGGTAAGTGACGCGCCATCCAAACAGTTGAATTATGAGCCTATTTATTAACAAAACAAGCTGATTAGGATATTATAATCAATATTTTGTAACACCCTTTTTTATTTTAAATTAATTCATTGCAAAGTTGTCTGGAGAAAGTATAAATTATATTAATAAAAAACTTATTATTTGAACTAAAAATATAAAATAATCACCTGTTAGATAGATATAAACAATACATTTACATGTTCTGGTAGTTATGAAATTATTATAGATGGTTAAATAAATGTATAATGTCGTATATATATATATATTAGCATAAAGTGCAGTATTAATTATATATTCAGTATTTTAAAAGATAAGGAATATATATATACTTCAATAAATGTTTCCAATAAAAATGGTAAGACGATACTTCGAAATAAAAAAGGAAACACAGATTTGTAAAAATCAATGTTCTGGATTTTAACAGATTATTTTTAGAAGGGAAAGCCCAACTTCTAAAGATTATTTTTAAACATGATAATTTATCTTACGTCTAGAAATAAGACAGCTAAGAATTAACCAAAGTTGTGCATTTGCAACAAGAAAAAATACAAAACAATGAATTAGACAATAGTTTGAAATAGTTATTATTAAGTGAAATACTTATATCCATTCATGAATATTTAATTAATTAATTTATTATTAAACTAAACTAATTTACAATCTAAAATTAATTATTTGGTGTCACAGATTATGGCACTATAAATGCATAAAAACGATAATGGTATCATCTGTTACCTTTTCGACAACCGAGGCAAATCCCTTGGAAGGATGCTGAGTACGCATGTCAAACACGTGAAATTTGGATTCAAGAGTTGTGGCAACTAGCTTATTCATCTGGATGTCCTTACGGTCAAACTCTAGACCACAAACCTATAATATTATGTAAACGAAGTAAAAATAAGTCAGAATAAATTATAATTTAAGAGCTCTACCTATATATTACTTAATATCAAAGAATGTCCAAAATCGATTTATGACAAATGTAGATTTAAACAATGTACAATATATGAAGAGGTTAGATGCAAAAGGGGCTATCGATAATTTTTTCGAATTTTACTTTTTAACTTTTATATACAAATAGAAGCTGTGTGATAGAATTATGTTATTCATTTTAAAAAATATTGCTTCGTTTAGGAGATATTTTGATGTTTTTTATGATTTTAGAAAAAATAATATCTTCTAGACATCAAAGAAATATAAAAATTCAGTTACAAACTCTGAATGTTTGCATTTTAATTAAAATCCATTAAGAAGTTATTTGCACTCATTATTGCTCATTATTCATAGCTGCTCTACCTATACAGAATGACAAAGGCCTAATTGACTAGCCATTGTGCTCTATTTAACTTCCTCTATTGTTCGGCTTCTGCCCATCGGTAATCTATTAAAATATTTTTATTATAGAATTATTTAGGGAAAATTATTCGGGTATACATTAATTATTGTAAGTTATTTATTAATTTATGTATTATACTATTTACATCACAATAGACCAATTTTTATTAAAACACTACATTGTGGGATATACGAGATAATGCTAAGTGTATTAACAAATTCGAGATAAATTTACAAATATAAAAATAAGTGGATGTTTATTATATTTAATTTTATGTGGCCCTATTCTATTATTACGTAATTGAATACTTACTTTCAAATACCGCTAGTTCAGTTTTGGTACTAATAACCTATTTACATAAGATTAACGTTAATAATAGCCTATTGTTAATATCAAAAATTTAAATTGTTGTATAACAATGATATCGAAAAAAATCATTAATTAGCAATTAACTTATAATTATAATTTTGCGATACATGAATGATGACATTTATGTACGGCAAAAATGAACCATCTCATTTACATCAAATTATTAAAATAAAACGATTTTTATATACGACGATTTACAGCGCGATGTATATGAAATCGATAAGAGTGAACACTCTTTGTATAATCATTACTCTATGTTTTATTCTATGGCAATATGTAAATCATAGAGTATGGATAATTTTGAATTTATCGATTATAACAATAGCATTCAAATATTGGATTTGCAGTACATGATTTCTACGCGCCTAAAATCATGTTTGCAAATCCAATATATGAATACTATATTGTGAAGCTGGTTCTAAGGGTTACCACATACATGAATTAAGAGTGAAGTGAAACATATTTTATTTTTAAATATATATTATTTAATAACGAATACTGCTTTCCAATATTTTTTTCTGAAACAAATATTTTAATAACTTTCATAATTTTACTTAAATGTTTAACTAATTGTGTCATAACTATGTTTGTATTTATTGGCATATATTTCCAAAAACGCTTCAAAATTTAATTTATTTTGTAACAAATCGATAATAGATAGTTTTTTTTCCGTTCGATGGCATATTTTTTTAAATTTTAGTTTTAAAGTATTCCAAAAAGAATCATTTAAATACGCTGAGTCGTTTAGTTAGAATAGAAAATGTTAATAATCACCAACTTTTGAAATGTTGATAGCCCCTTTTGCATCTAAGCTCTTCATATGTATATCAGAAAAAGTACAAAATTGAATCTAGGTGTGTCAACACATACCCCATTCTTGAGGTTGGTCTCCCATCTCACTGACATGGTTCGAAGATCGAAGAGTTTTACATCACCATTGTCATAACCAGCGGCAACGCAACGATCGTGGGGGTTGTAGGCGTGACCTGGGAACGAATAATTATACGGAGGATATACAGTGTGATAAAAAAACAGTAGCATTACACTGACCAGTGGCGTATGGAAAGCACGAAGAAAATAACAATGAATGATTTTTGTAATTTTTTTTCGACTGGCTAGAAATAGATTGAAGCGATTAGTTTATGTTGCATCATAGATCTTCTGATCATAACGTTAAAAAAAATAATTTGGAGCCTTGTGGTCATTAATCACTCGTATTAAATAACGAATGTAATCAAAGCAAGACGAAATATGCCTTCTATTTTTTTCTTGCTCTTATAGCTCGATTCTAAAAAGGGAGCTAAAGGAAAATAGGTAATACGGTGTATTGATAACCCACTTGTTAAAAACCCATTTAGAATACATTTAATAGATACGGGAAGTCGTATCCGTATTGGTACAAGCCAAAGACAATTCTAACATAGCGTCATCATCTGTATTCCTGATTTGTCTGCACCGAACTGTTTTGGAACACCCATTTAAAATACAAATTATCGATTTTAAATTTTAAGTTCAGGAGAAGCCTCCAATAGTTTTGAAAATAGCGCTAATCAAAAGAGAACGCAATTTTATATGTCGCAAAAGACTCATTCTTAACCTTTCCATGACTTCATGTACTTGCCTATACCACAGCTGACAGCGCAACTAATTTTGAAATAGTTTTTTGTATCACTCTGTTCCATCAGACTGCACAGGTCTGTATGTACGAGTATACTGCAAAGATAAGTGAGGAGTAAACTCACCGAACGCAACAGTCCAACAGTCTCGCTTGGTTTCTCCTTCCGAAGGTTCCATCATGGCCACCGGCTCCCCTTTCTGACGAGGGTCCCAAACTTTCACAGCGCCTGAAAGTTAAACAGAGTAGGTAAACACACAGAAAAGGAAGGTGTGAGTATTACAGAGTATTACATTTTTCCGTTTTACTGAAACACCATAACACAGTTATACTTAATTTATATATTCATAAATATGCTATGGAGTGTGTTTCACATTAACCTAGAATTATAGGTTTATTGCAACAAAATGGTGTTTCTATGCAGATGTAGCAAATACCCGAGGACATTTGGCTGCACATACTAATACATAAAAAGATATAGACACATTATTATTCACTCATTAGAAAATATACTATACTACATACAATTATAATCCATTATTTAAACTAAAACTAATAATTTTTTATATTTATATTATTTTTAAACGTTGTCTTAAAAAGGATTATGTGCTTTGCGGAAGAAAATTCAATAAACACCGGAAGCGAAACTGACGAAGCAGTTGTTTACTATGTTAAACTTTGGCATATGAAGAGGAAATTATAGTCCTATAAATGAGGGCTTTAATAATTTTTATTAATTTATGTTGTAATATACAGGCAATGAATATTGTTTGGCGTCGCTATCCAATTAACATTGCCAGCATTTGCCATAAAAGTCCTAATCATAAAGTAAGGATTACACAGAGAAGGATGCACCCCCTTCTTTACTCTTTGGTCGTAATTATGTAGAAAAGAAGATCCTTAGATATATTTTATAAAAAACTAGGTTTTAGTGAAAGTGACTGAGTCAATTAGACACTGTTCAGAGTGTAGCCGTTCGAATGATATACACGGAGACTACTAAAACTTAAAAAAACACAAAATTTAATTTTACTAACAAGTGAAATGCAATTATTATTATATTATAGTAATAATGGTTATTATTTCAGTTGTTCGTAAAACTAAAATTATTCAAGTCATACTATATTTACTAAAGCTCCAAATTCCAATTTAAATGCACAAAAGTATAAAGAGAGATGCAAAAATATCACAATTTAACTTCAAATTCAATTTCTATATATATATTACATTTTGACACATTATGACATATTCTAAAAAGCGTCTTAACTATACGACGCATTGGTTGACGAAGCTGAAACATGACACAAATTGACGAGGAACTCACATAATAATTTTTAGCTTAATCGGATAACATTATCATGATGACCATTTTTAGGGTTTTCTCTTTGGTACCCATTTTGACTACGACAAATGGTAAAAAAAGCTTTTTCGACGGGTTTTCGAGTGATCCCACTTTAATGTGTGTACCATATTTGGTTCCAAATTCATTATACAGGGTTGTTCATAATTACCTAGTAAATGGCAAAAAAAGGTGTAATTCTGTGATTTCGCGACATGAACTGTAAGTACTTTGAACACCTTGACTAATTAAGATAGTTAATTGTAATTGACATATTAATATTAACTGCTGTGTTTTAAAGATAAATACGATGTTGTTCAAAAGCATATACTTTTGCTAAAATTTACTAGGTAATCATGAACAACCCTGTATATAGGAAGTGGTTTTCGCGCTAGCATGATTATGTATATAATACACTACATGCCAAAACAATGGAAAACGTCGGTTTTCGTAACATACTCGAAATATGCAGCTACAGATTAAAACCTTAATAAAATGCACTCTAGTTATATTGATTCACGAATGAGCATAATCTGTATTGATCATGGGGTAAAATTTATGTTGATATTAATTGTTTACTATTCATTTTGACGCGCAGTGCCCAGTAGGTATGTCCCATAAGCTCCAAGGACATACAAATAAACGAAAGCTTTTCGTATAATAGAGAGTTCGGCCATATCCTGGTAACTAAGCAACCGATTAGCTTGAAACTTTCGAATAACAATTGTTATTCCAAAGTTTCAAGGTCCATTGATATTTCCAGGATATAGGCGTTTGAAATATATACTCTCTATTATACGAAAAGCTTCCGTTCATTTGTATGCCCTTGGAGCTTATGGGACATACTGTATATGACAGAACCTAAAACTATTTCATCTGACTGAAAAATAATCTTAAGCTGATAAGTATACATAAATATTTTAGTACACCTTTGAGCTAAACTATAACCTATAGTTTACTCTTATGACATTTAACAAGTTTCCCGATAAATGATTGAACAACTAAAGAGATCTACGACTTTTCTAGCATGTTGGACAACTCTAGTAAGTCCCTTACCATCTCTGCTGCCGGTGACAATCTCCGGTGCCCCCTCTCCGATTCCTAGACCGGCCACTCCATCGATACAGTTGACTATCTCCTGGTGGGCCTTCACTTGGTAGACAGGGTTGGCTGGTTGCTCGATGTCATACACCGACAACTTCCCGTCGAAATCGCCGGTTGCTAAGTGACGGTTGGGAGTCATTGAGGCGCCGAAAGTGCAACATTTGATCTACTTCGTTTTTTCAACCTGAGTATATGAATTATAGAAAGAGAAACTTAATGGATTATAGAACGTGAGAGTTATGAATAAGAACAACAATGAAATGTATTAAGAGAACCACAAAAATTTTACAATTTGGATAGCATTTTTATTAACGAAACAAGAATTATATAAATACAATTGGTAACTTTACACTCCAACTTTAAGATGCCAAGGGATTTGTTTTTCTTCATAAAATGAATTTGGATTATCTCTATTATTATGAGCAGTTCTTATATATCGTTAACAGTAATTATATATGTATATATATATTTACGTTAACTTTCAATAGATCCAAAGAGAACTTAATGCATTCAAATTATAAATAATGTCACCAGAATGTTTTTATTTGACACCACTAAATAATTTAGTTCACTATTTGAGATGGTGTAGAATAGGGACACGCTGAGTACGAGTAACGCAATATTAATATTTACTAATTATAAATATTCTCCGAAATCAGCTAGTTATAAATAAATACACAGACATGCATATTATATATTATATTAAAACTTCGAAAACAATTTATGAAGTATATTATCAAAATCTATGGATTTAAAATAAGAGTAGATTATATAATAGTACACATATTTCTATATAGAAAAATGTAATGTTAATTGTCAAAGCGTTAAAAATACCCTTAATTTAAGATAATTGCAAAAATGAATTATATAGTTACTAAATTATTGTATTTAAAATATTTGTTCAAACTAAAATGCTGTTATATTAAAAATAGTCACATAATTAGATAGTATCAATGCAAAAGCTATTATTAAATCGAAATTTTCAATAGATTCGTTTTAAACCTATCATCAATCCTAAACTTAGTCAAATTAAATAGAATAATAAAAATAATCAAAAACAAAGTTGACAACATAGGTACCTCTGAGACCATCTTTACATCGCCATGTTCGATCTCATAAATTTGAAGTGCTCCTGTTCCTCGTGGGTAGGAACCAACAATGACAAACTTGGCACTGTTTGGCAACCATTTACAATCAAAGAGGGTATAATTGAGAGATTTCTGAATATGACCAATAATCTGTGGTTTATCCATCTGAATGGAATACAAAAAGTAAGTTAAGCAGAATTAAAGATTTAGTTTCTTTTGTAAATTAATGAATATAATATAGGTATATATATAAGATAGAATCAATACATTTTATGTCATTTTATCAAATATGTTTAAAAAAATACCATACACTTTATGAATTACAATATTGCAGATAGAAAGTATATGTATAAGAATTTAATAATACATAAAAAATATTTGTTTAAGAATGTATAATACATTAAAATATATGTTTAAGAATGTATATTACATTAAAAATATATGTTTACAAGTAACCAATTGAAAATCAACACATGTTAAGGATATTCAAAATATAAATGCATACAAAATGATACAACAAGATAGTAAATTTTATTTAATAAACCGGAGTGATAACCAACTCTCTCTCTCTCTATATATATATATGTATGTATTATATATTAACATACAAAAAGCAATATTTAGTTTTACATAGTTTAATGTACAATAAAGTAATGTAAAGTGAAGTAAAAATAAATAATAAAGCTTATGTACACAAATAGTTCAATATTATATTTTACTTAATACTCCATAATTTATCCACAATTTATCACTCTATAATTTAGTTCCCTGGAATCTTAAATATTTGAATATGCAGAAAATTTTAAATAGGTTTTATATTTAAAATTACAAAATAATTTAACCCTATCTGATTATTTATATATTGTTGTTAGTTAAACTAAAGTAGTACATTGATAATAATATGATCAATATTAGATATTTATAATGATTTAATTTATTTTGTTAATTATTTGTGATACAGTAGACAATCATAGTAAAGAAATACACTTCATATAAAACAGTAGCTATTACCAGAGTATACATTATACTTAATGGACAGGCATATATTAATGTCTCTCTTTTAGAGATTATGTAGATTTTGAAAATGATATAGACAAACACACATATCATGAGCTTACCATATAAGTAAATATACATTGTAATATATAATTTATCAATTAATTACATAGAAAGTAATATTTAATAATACAGACAATATGTAATTCCTTGGTTACTGTTTAATTTATTAAACCAAAATAATAAAATGAATTTGTATGAAAAATATACTAATAGCAGCAGTGATATCTCAAGTATATTTTTAAATGGCTAAAGACTATATATTATAGCTTATGATAATTAAAATAGATAAAACTATACTATAAATACAATGAAGAGACAAATATAGGTTTTGTAAATATCATGAATATCAGTGTAAAAACTTGTATAAAAAACTATCAAAGGGGATAGAAAGTGTCTTTAAAATGAAATAAGATATATGGAAAGCTGAATGTTGGTAATACTGAAGCTGAATACTGGTAGTAATTCAAGAATGGTTCAAGACTAAAAAAGATAACACATTATCATTTGCATATACAGTAAAAATAATTGGAATAGAGAAACAATAAAAATTTAAATAAAGTGGATTGTTATCAATTTGAAAATATTAATTTAAATGCTAGTCTTTTAATGGTTTATGATAAGGGTTCTATTAAATATGTACTTTAAATTTATATCAAATACAACTGCCCTGTTGTAAGACTATCAGAATTGGAAATGACAATTCAAGACCTTGTACAAATATCTATTAAAGATATTAAAGACAAATAAAGTTCTGAACCAGACTTTATAAAAATCTGATATCAATTTAATGACCATTTTCTTATACACACAAACAAGATATGTAATAGACAAGAAAAAATATAGACATTTCTAATCTTCCTAACATCAATGAATTTGTCAAAGAAATAAGAAAATCCGTCTTGATATTTAAGCTGATGGTATATATGTGTCAAAAATGAAATAAAAACAGGTTTTACTTGTTCTATATATTTTTCAGCAATTGTAATATTCAGTAACTCTTGTATGCAATGAGGCTTGCCAATTGCAAAATGTAAAGCCTTAATTGTGAATTTTAGGAAAACTAAAACATCTTGAAGACTAATGTACTGTTTGCATTTGAGTGAGACAGGTATATTTACAAAATATAATGTGCCACATACAGAAAAGCATACCTAAACCATTTTCTTCTCAAGAGTAGACAATATTCTGGATAATACCTAGATCTTCACTTTTTGTAGACATGAATTTATAATATATAAAAGTTAAAAAACATAATTATGTTATTGATTTGATATTTAAGACTGACCAAAGCATGTAATTTGATAAACTAAACCCATATTCCAAGTATATAGTAAATTTTGTGGACTGTGGAAAAAACATTAACTTTGAAGTTTCTGCACTGGGTATTAGCTAAAAAGTTTCTGGTCAAAAGTTTATCAAGTCTATGTCAGTAAATATGATCTCAAATCGTTTTGATTTTAATTATTTATCAGCTGAAGCATAGAAATGGATCAATATCAACTAGAAGTAACATTATCCATCTGCATAATGTAGATATGTAACACCAAACAATTTTATTTATAGCATAAACTGTTGCATTGTACAATGCCGCATTCTTATTGTAAACTCAATGCAGGAGTATTGATTGCTTTGAAACAGCACTTATAGGTGAGTTGAGATAGGTATAGGCAAGATATAAGAAAAATTTCAAAATCAGAAATACTACTTGATTCAAGCATATCTTATTGGGATATTGTCAAGACTTTACCTGTAACATTTTCTGCAGATTCTAACAGTGAAAGCCATTTTTCAAAAGCTGCCTGAATAACCAAGCATTGCAAGTTTTAAGAAATTTTTTCCTATTTATCAAATCATAGAGACCTTTTTGCCCTGACTAAGAATCCTAATTGGTGCCTTGATTTAAACAAAATTTCACTTCTAGTTGTTATTGATCCATTTCTATGGTTGGAAGTGTTTGTATGCTAAACAGACATTTTCTTTACAATCAAATGATTTCTTTCATTGAATAAGCCTATATTAAGCACATATAAAACCTGTCCTAAATTTATTTCCCTTTCCTTAGCTGATCTATATGTAATAACATTCCTAGAATGTAAATAATAATTTAGATCAGTTGATCAGATGATACACCTAAGGATATAATAATAATTATTATATCATAATATTAATGATTGTAAGTGCTACTGAAATTATACTTCATACTGGATGTCTAAACTTAAAGATAGAAATGATATTGATTTTAATAAAAAATAATTTGTATAAGTTTTCATTGGACTCTGTATGAAGTATAATTTTAGTAGCATAATTATGTTATTACTGTGATATATTAATGAGTATAATATTTTAAATATATCATCTAGCAGGGTGTCCACGTTTGCTTAAAAAAAAAGGACATTTTGAGTACACACAAAATAAATTCGAGGACATTCATTTTTTGAGGTGGACACAAAAATTAACAAGGAGCAATTTATAAATCAGCACAAAATTTGATTAGATACTGACTGATTGATTGAGAAACCAAAAATAATATACACTTATGTACAAAAATATATTTA
>JAYRBW010001498.1:0-13992 GCA_036023295.1 Invenusta paracnida | reverse complement strand
CTCAAATCATAGATCAGTGACTCTAAATTTGTTCAATTTGGGCCATTAATTTTGGCTCATCCTATCAACTATGGGTGTATTTTTATCAACTAAATTACTAAAAAATGTACATTAAATACAAGTGTATATTATAAATACTAAATACAAATGGCAACAGACTTCAATGTGACAAATTATGATAATTAGTCAAATAAAATTGACTGGCAGAAAATGCGTCTTGAATTTGCCCTAATAAATTTTTGTACAATAGTGGCACTTTCCAAATTTGCTGCCTCCAAATAATGTACAGCCATCATAGTTAAGCCAGCAAGCCTTTCTTCAGTCATTGTGCTGCAAAGGTGTGTCTTGAGGTGACAAAGGACAGAGAATGACCATTCTGCCTAGCACAGGAGCCCACAGGAGATACACAACCAATTAAAATGAGTTCACAAATGTTCGGGAAAATGTCTGCATCTGCAAGTGGAAGCGTTGTGATGAGATCTTCTGGTTGTTGATCTCCTGTTGACCAAAATGTCTTCCATTGTTAGAGCTCTCTCTGATAGAGAATATAAAAAAATGATAAGTTTACTTACTCCTGGTATTTGTTTTAAATCAAAAGTAATTATAATAATGCTTTAACTTATGCTTTTAAAAACAATACAGTAGCTGAAACAAAATTAATACTTACTATCAAACCATCAGGTGAGGGCATGTCTTTAGCCCAAAACAACAGCTGATTTATGAGGAGATCAACATGCATATCTGACAAAGCAACTAATACCTTTTTTTTACATTAGTAAAACAAAAGATGATGTGACAAAAAATCATTATAAACACCTGCATTTTTTGTTTATTGACAAAGAAAGCACAAAGCCGCTAATGTACATACCTATATACATTATATATAGGTATATATTTTTAAAGTATCTATGCATATCTATGTACAGCTGCAAATTTTTTTCATATTACTGTCCCATAAGCCATAATATGGTATATAAAACATTTTTGCCAACAAGCTGAGGGGGGTTTAAACCCCCTAAACCTCCCCCCTTGAATCCGCTACTGGCTATGTAATTTTATGTATATAATAATGTAATTTATAGGTTTCAAGAGTTTCGGCACCTAAAGAAAAATTGTTATGTGCCAAGAGTCTCATATCCTGGTATTTAGACGAAATGTAAAAAAAAAATGAATCTATTAACAAGTAACCCCTATACACTATTAAAAGCTGGCAGCCGCAACCACACCACAATTATCAAGCATCTCACTATCCTTTATTTATAAAAAAAAATAAAAATCCACTTGGCTTGTAACAATTTCCTTTACATGCTAAGACTCTTGCAATGTATTGACAACCATATAGTAATCCTATATGACATCATAACTTTTAAAATAATAAATTAAATTAAATTCAGAAAGAATTTGTATTCCTAAAATTTGATAAGCTTTTAATTGATATAAATATCAACTTTGTAGGCCAAATAGTTCTCAAGATAAACTTAGAGATGAATATGGAGATATATCTGGAGATGAATCTGGAAAAAAGTGTCACTCATTGACATTTACTTTATCATTGATTAAATTTTATTATAAAATTGAAATATATAATTATCTATAGTATAAGTAAAACAATCACTACCAAATCTAAGTAAAAGGCTATATATAATAATATAAGCTGTTCAATTAGACTTGAAATAAATGCTTTTCTGTTATGTTTGAAAAAGGATATGTCATATCATATAAATATTATTACATTAAATTATTAATTATATATATTGTGCGCAATATCCCAATTTGTGCAATTTATAAATTGCCCTGCGCAATTTTCCAATTTATAAAATGTGCAACCATTTATAAATTGTGCTGTACAATCTTAAAATTACATCAAAAATATTAAAAAAATTGGCAGCATAATTTATCAATTAAAAGCTATGTAATATCCCAATCCTTCATTATTTATATATGAGACTTAATAAAAACAAGATACTCATTCTTAACATAATATATTACATTTACTCTATCTTTGTAAAATGATAAGAACATTTTTAATTTAATATTATTTGATAAATAAAATAAATACACTAACATATTTGAAGATTGCAAAAGACAATTTATAAATTGACATGTACAATCTGCCAATCCTTCATTATTTTTATAAGAGACTCCATAAAAAGAGTAAATATAATATTTCATGTGATAAGAACATTTTAATTTTAATATTACTCAATAAATACATTAACATATTTGAAGATTGTGAAAGACAATTTATAAATTGATATGCACAATCTCCCAATCCTTCATTATTTTTATAGAGACTTCATAAAAATATTAAACTCATTTTTAACATGAAATATTGCATTTACTCTATCTTTATAAAATGATAAGAACAATTTTAATTTTAATATTACTAAAAAAATCAATACATTAACATATTTGAAGATTGTAAGATTGAAGTAAGGTTGGGAGAGCATCCCATCCATTTGAGTCAGGCACATACAATCATTTTTTTGTAGCAATAACCCAGACACTTTTGAGCATATTGAGATTTGAAACACTTTTTACATTTTTCTAAGAAGTAAGTGCCATTATTACCAAGGAAGATAATGCACACCAAACTGAAACACAGGATACATTTACACCATTCTCAATGACATGGTGAAGATTGTTCTCATTCCAATATATACAATTGTGGAATTGATGTCTCCATTTAATTTAAATGATGCCTCATCAGACTAACAAATATGATGAAGTGCTGCTGAATCATCATTGAATATTTGTTCAAATAATTTACAAGCTTCCATTCTCCTATTGAGATCATCTTCATTCAAAGCATAGCCATGGCCTAGAATATATGGCTTGTAACCCATCCTGGTCAATGTCTTTCACACAGATGTATGACTAGCATTGTAATTTAGTGGTTGTATTGCTATTCTACCTGTTGATTTTTGAGTATTTGGATTTATTTCCTTCAGTATCTTGGCAGAGACCTGCTCTGTCATGACCTGGCTTATCAGTTATGGAATTAGTTCACACACATTTTATCCGCAATCACAGAACCATGGATGGTAAAAATAATTTTTTTATTTGAATTTGAATTTTTCATAAATAAATTTCATGGAAATTTAAATTATTTAAATTAAAGTTTAAATTGTATAAACATTTCCACCAAATAAATATTCTATAAAACAAATTTTCATTTCAAAATTTTGAATTTTGCATTAATTTATGAGTGTACCTGAGATGTTTAATGAATACATGTATCATAACTATTATAACAAATGAAGTATCATACAGGTTTGCAAAATGGAATAAATATAATAAAAAAATTGATTGTTTATTTTTATTTTTATTTTATGTCTCTATTATGCCTGCCAATTCTACAACAAAAAGTATAAGTAGCATTATTACTACACAAATAATAAGTTTTTGAACATATAGTATGATTACCTATCTAAATATACAATATATTCCATTTTGAATATACTGAACAAAGTAGTAAAATTTGTGTATATTAAAAGCATAGAAATTAATAAATCAAAACAAATATTTATGATTACAAAGTTTATCCATAGCTGTCTTATAAATTTTTTGATAAGATAGATAGGTATCTAGATGTCCATGAGTTATCCCTTTTTCTTCCAAAATTATGGCAAATTTTATCAAATATTTTTATGTTTAACAATGAATTATTGCACTAATTTCTTTTGCAATTTTTCTGAACACATTAATTTTATTAGTTAATTTAGTTTAACAAATTATATCAATACTATAGTGTGTCTGATATATTTTTATATCAGAGATTATTTTAAATACAAAACTATATATAAGAGTTTATTTATTTAAGGGATACATATAATTCCCTTTTGCAGTCAGATACAATTGGAAAACCTGGAGGAACTGTATAGATGGTAAAGGTCAGGAATGTTTGTATTTTTGGGTTTCAGATAACAGATACTAAATCAATATATGTTATGTGGAAGTATATTGCTTAGTTGATTACATAAAACCATTTTATTTTCATATAAAGAATTAGAATAACAGATTAAGGTTAACCTGTTTTAACCTTTTAACCATACTACTATATTATCAAATTGTTACTGTACTTCAATAATATGTTTCTTTTGTTTAGAAACAACCTATTAAATGGTTGTTTTTCCAAAACTGAAAGGTTAGCTTTTAAAGAAGCTTGTCTATTATCTACCCCAAAAATATATAATGTTTTTTTATAGTGTATGAAAAGGCTATAATATGAAAAAAATTAGTCTAAAAAAATTGTTATGAAATAATTGTTTATTCAAGGCCTCATAAACAAAATAAACCAAATAAAACACTAAGTAAATTTATATAGAAGATGGAATGAATGAAGTGATGTAGTGATCATATTTAAATTTAAAGATGCATTGTGGGCATATTTAAATTTAAAGATCCAATTGTGGGCTTATTTAAATTTAAAGATCTAATTGTGGGCATATTTAAATTTAAAGATGCAATTGTGGCTTATTTAAATTTGAAGATGCAATTGTGGGCATATTTAAATTTAAAGATGCAATTGTGGGCTTAAATTTAACGATAAACGATTTTGGATCAGACAAAATTAATTGTTTCTATGTTTTATATCATTGTTTCTCTCTTTTAAATAATTTTATTCAATATTTATTTGTATCCTTATTTATGTGTTGTGTATAATTAACATGGCGTCTGTATTGTATTTACTAGCTTATGTATTGTGTATTACTTTAATATTATAACTTTTTTGCTTTTATTTAAAGCAGTAATGATATATATATATATATTTCTAAATTTTCCTCACAGTGTCCATATAGGTTTTAAAAAGGCTGTAATACATTTTTTCTCATTTAGTTAATTTTCTAAACTATCCATTGGTTATATAAATACATTTTAAGAGCTCAGTACAATTTACATTTTAAAATACATGAAATTAGGTAAGAATAATTTAAATATATATTTTTAGCATAATATCCAAAGCCATCTAAATGTTATTAATTGCGATACATTTTTTTCATGATGTCTTTCAGGAGGAAACTTTGTTTAATATATTTTTATTTATGTATGTATGTATATATGGGTGTATATATATATATGTATGTATAAAACATATACACAGATATATAACTGGGATTTCTCTCCCAATTATCGCTCCACCTTTTCCCATTAGTATACAATCCTTCAGATTGCAGAATGCCATCTGCTGTCCTTCCTAACCTGGAGAAGCCCCGCTATGACCAGTCCACCTATTCCGGACGAGTTAAGCATTTTTTCATCACTACCAATCCCCTAAATGTTCTCAAAACATCCACTGAACTGAATAATGCAAAGTCAATTGTGGATCGATACAGGTAAGCATTTTATGATGTTACAGTCAACTTAATTCAAGTTACTCTATTGATTTGTAGAAAAAATGTAACAAATCATTTTATTAAGTTTCTATATATTTATAAATATATGGATTACAGTTGGTGAATTAAAAAAATTATCTTGTATTAATAAAGTAATTATAACTTTATTTTAAATATTTTATTTTCTGTATTACACTTATTACCTTTGTTGCCTTTAAAATAACTGAAAATTCAAACAAAGTTTTAAATTGCTAATGATATTATTTGTTCAAAACTATTCAAATCTGCTTTTATAGTTTTATTTAAAACAATTATTAATAAATAATATTTTCAAAATGTTTTCGTTTATTTCATTTTTTCAATTCGCTTTAAGAATGCAAATTTATGTTTTAAATACAGGATAAATTTCATTCCAACTTTTCTGGAATATATATTCAATTGATAAATAGCTAGATTTTGTAGCGCAAATCAGTTTGTTAATTAAAGCCAGGAGTATGCACTCGAGAGTGGTAACCAAGTGGGTTGGACT
This sequence comes from Invenusta paracnida, assembly GCA_036023295.1. Classification (NCBI taxonomy): domain Eukaryota; kingdom Metazoa; phylum Platyhelminthes; order Proseriata; family Coelogynoporidae; genus Invenusta; species Invenusta paracnida. The sequence goes on along the minus strand of JAYRBW010001498.1, from coordinate 8,127 downwards.
CTTGCCCAAAGGTAGTAAGTTCGATTTCCTCTACATTCTCCTAATTTTAAAAACTAATTTTGCTGCAGCCTTTAGCTTAATGTGCCAGCCAATTTAAATGAAATCTACCCTGTATTACAATTTATTTGCGGGGTAAGTCTATCTAGTATGTATATCATTTAATTAAAAAAACTTATGTTTCAAACAATAAATTTTATTTTGAAAAAGGAAGTGTTTCACTTTGCTGGATATCATTAAAAAATATTGATACTGCAATATGGAGATTATATTTATTTTTTAAAGAATTTTCATTATTTATTTATATAAATAAAGTTTAAATGCAGTGTAAAACTACACTGCATTACTAAAATTCGACTAATTTTTACTTACATTCTCATATCTAGAAAATTGATTCCAAAGGCTTGAAAATAGAAACATATAAAGCCTATGTCGGCTTTTTATTTTAGATTAATTTTAAATTAAACGAAGATTCCACATTACATTTTATGAAGTTTTTGAATTGAGATATGAAAAAAATAGTTTTGTCTATTTGACTACCTGCATGTATTTAGAAACCTTTGCATAATTATTCATTTTTTATTCATGCTTTTATCGATTTATTTCATAGAATTGAAGAGGGTCTCTCTAACTCGTTTGTAGGATTCATTTAAGTAAAAATGACTTGAAACTTGTTTACAAGCGGCGTTACCTGTATTTATTCCACTGTAAGTGCATAGTAATATCTAGTACATAAGAGTACATCGCTCTTATCGGTATTACTTGTTCCATGGCTGTCAAGTAGGCATATAGGTCAGTATCAACCGGTCGCTCACTGCAAGAGAGTAGGTACTTATATTCATTGATCTATCTACATCAACAACAGAGATCAACTAGCACACATGGCAGCTAACTGTTGACTTTAGTTGTACAGTTTTGAGGTAAACATAGCATTCGTAATCCGAATGTACTTTGTGATATCTGTATTGAGGTCATTGGAGCATTTTATCTGATGGAGATATCCAATGCTGTTTTGTACTCAGTTAGTGTGCACACATTTGGACATTAGGTCCCAATGTGTAACAATGACCTATGTGCTATCAAATTTTTGGATAAAAATATAAATAATTTTTTTTAATACTTCTCTGTAAAATAGCCTCTTTGTAAGTAAAAGGTAAATACCAACCGTGCTACGAGAATAGCACCGTTTGTTATATCATGGATTACTGTGACACGAAAAAAGTATACAAACAACTTTATTACTAAATTATTTCAACTTCAAATAAAAAACTCTATTTAAAAAAAGAAATAAACTTTAACTAAACAATGTAAATTTAAATTAAAAAATGAATTTTAAAATTTAAAATATGTTAACTTTAAATTAAAAAAAGAAAGCTTCAACTTGACAATTAATTAGTTGTATTTTTTAAATCCGGATTTGTACAAAGTATATTATAAAATGTATTTTTAAATATTGTAGTATTTTTTATGTACCACCGCTATCACTCAAAGTATAATTATCTGTTTGAATATAGCATATAATTTAATTAAAAGCATGATTTTCTTGATTATATATATCATTGTATTACAGAGCCTTTTATATTTTAATGTTCTGAGAGTCGTACCTCGAAGCAATCATAATCCTAAGTATTATTCTATATTCTATCCTAAACATTATCTTGTAACGCGACACTGTAATAAGTCCCTGTTCTTTATCTCTAAATCCTAAATGCGTAATTCAAAGCTGTCATAATCCGATATAACTTGCGGTAGTACTAAGATAAATAGGTGTAACTGGAAACCTTCTTAAAGTGTATATTCGTTGCGATTGTCATATTAGCTTCATACACATTTCTAGTACTGCTCCGACCCAGTTTTAAGTTTATAAATGTATGTAATGACATAACTAAATTAAAATTAATGTTTTTTTAATATTACAAATAATTTATTATTAAATATATTGAATGGCTATAATTAAATGTGGCATAATATGTAACACATTTTCAAAATAATAATTCAATATAAACAGGTATTAATCCGTTTTTTTAATTAAAAAGAATTAAAACAAATGTATTGACGAAATTGTTATTCAATTGCTTGTATGTAGTTTCCATATTCTTAGGGTTAAGTGATATATTTTTGAAATAAATGATTCAAGTATTAGAAATTTTATAAATTGCGATAAATGATATTTCATTTAAAGAGTTATGAAATATATATATACATATAATTAAAATATGTTTATCAATATATTTATAGTAATGTAATTTATAAAAAATACAATAACAAGTAAAATAAAATAAGTAAAACTGGGTCTGGTGTACATAGAGTACGTATGGGCTAAGTCTTGTAAAAATCATGAAATAGACTATTTTATGTGTCACGCTTGTTTAGATAGGCAGTATGTTTAAACAAAGTATTTTTTGTTGTTTCTAATTGAGAATATCATGATGTACTTTGACGTTAAATTTCTGCTCGTTACTTCAAATAATAAAAAAAATATGGCCTTTTTAGTACCAAAAAATAAGCAGAAAATGCATGTCGCCATATTAAATGAAACTTTAGATATAAAACGAATGTATGTATATTACCAAGCTAAAAAACTATTTCTGTATACGATGTTTTTAGTTATATTATTTCTACCAACTGTTTATAATCAGTGTATGTCGAACGCGTAATCGATGACTCATTTGTTACAGGTTTTATATACTAACAATTCTATGATGTACTGTGTCGCCAATTACATACATTTTAATTCGTTATTTTTAAAAACAAATTTGGATTGGTTCAATTTGAAATATATATTTCGGTAATAAATTTTGGACAATAATATAATCATACGTTTCATATAAATTCATTTTTTATGTGACTTATATTCGTTGATCTTCGAAGATTAACGAAAAGCAAGTGCACTGCTTTTTGATTGATACTTATTACTCATTCGCGACGCCTATATATTGAAACATTACTCTATTGAAATAATAAATATGGCATATATAGTTTATGTACTTAGATATATAGTAAGAGTGAAATATATAAAATTAATTTAAACAATAATCTTTTATTAAAGTGAAAGGAAGTTTGGAACATATAAAAGATAATTTACACATACGCGAAGTTCTTCGCAACCTCCATACACAACTAGTTTCCGTAGGACTAAAAAATTAATTCGAGTATAATTGTTTGATAGGCATTTAAAAGTTATTTTGAATGTTATAATCATTTAGGCATTATACTTCCGTCAATAAAATTTTCAAAATTAATACATCATCCAAACTACACCCTATTTTTGCGGACCCTTATATAGAAACTCGGAAAAAACATTTTAATGATCTACTTATTAATATATTTTTATTGCACTAATGCTTAAAAAACGAAACATACAATTTTAAAGAATATGAAACCTTTACGAAACATATAATATAGGCCATAAAATTAACAATATGAAAAACTTTACTCATACGCGACCATTATTTAATAAGAAAGTATATCAATTTTGTGCCTTCAAAATATATAATACACTGCTTATTTCTTATATAAATTTAATTATACATTCTATATATTGTATAATTAATTAAATGTATACATTAAATGACATATAATAACAAAATTGCTCTATTTATGATAAAGTAAAATAGGTCATTATATTGACTTAAACTGACACAAAAAAAACTTCTTTTTTTTAAGATTAAAAGTTCTAAAGTATTAACACGTGCTAGATTGAACTGTATTTAACTAACTAATATGATAAAAACCACTAAATACATAATAGTTATGAATATTTTCATTAATTTCATAGTGTGCCATCTCATTTATTGTGAATCTTTTGTAATGCTTAAAATATCGTCTAATGCATGAATTCATAATTTTACTGTCTTAGTTAATCTAAAAATGTGTTATCTTAGTCATTTTAAGACAATTTTTTTCCCAACTAATTTTGAACTATTTTGGAGACTTGGTCATTTTGGTTATGTAACAAAATAAAATGAATTTGTGTTTAATTACGAAATGAGAGCATTCACTAAAAATTATACATGACTTGCTAACGAAAACAATTTTATTTTATTTTATTTTATCTAAAAAATGATTGACCCTGTTTTTGTTAAGTAAAACTCCATATTTTCTCTTTACATTTAAAAGTATTTGAGAGATTTATTTTCTAGAATGCGGGTAAATAGTGTCTGAACTGTTGACGTGCTTGCTATGTATTCATGCAGTAAATGGTTCGCGACTATTCTTGTCTGATGAGCTGAGATGTATGTAACAAAATCGAAACTGGACATATATTGCTGAAAGGAAACTTTCGAAAAATTTCTGTTTAGGAGGAAACAGGTTGTTTTTTTAATGCTTAGATTACTCACAATTCAGTCTGTGGAAACCTTCTCCCATTATGTCGAAATGTTAGATACGTCCTCATTGTGGTATACAGCTTCGAGACTAATCATATCTATATTTTTATCTATTATTTTACTGGAAATTAAACTGGATGAGGAATATCCACAATTTCAAACCGACCAATCAGATCATGCGAGACTTCCCTGAGGAACTGCGCGGTGACATCTGCCTTCACCTCAATCGGGAGTTCCTCTCGTTGCCCATCTTCGAGTCTGCAAGCCAGGGCTGCCTCAAGGGTCTAGCTCAAGAGGTGAAGATCACCTTCTGTACTCCGGGGGAATATCTCGTGCATACTGGGGATGTTCTCAAGTACATCTACTTCGTGTGCTCAGGGTCTCTGGAGATTCTAGAAGAAAATGATGTAGTAGCCTTGCTGGGTGAGTGAGTCTTTCCTGGCGGTCATACCGTTTCCCCCTTATTCATACCGGGCTATTTAACGCAATCCATGTCTCAAGGGGTGGTGGTGGGGGAGTGGCACATTGTGTCCTCTTACAATGTTCAAACTTCCTGGCGAAGTTGAGTTTTGAAACTTGGCTTATAGGTAAACGAGGATGTGTTGTAACACATTTCATTGAAAAATATTAACTTAATAAATCTATCGGAAAAAAATTTGAAAAATACTTTAAAAAAATTTCGGAAAATTATTGATAAAATTTTTTCCTAATATTCATTACAACAAAACTTTATTTATTGTAATTAAATAAACAAGTTCAGTTTCACAAACTTCTGATTGGACAATTATTTATTCTTTGTCAAAGATTCGGTAATTTGATCAAATACAAGACGGTTCCAATGAAAAAAAATCATTTGTGAAGGTATACTTCGAAATCTTAAATGTCTTGAATATATAACTAAACTACGAAAACGCATAGAGTAACTAGAAAAAGACGAATGACTAAATTAAACTACATTTATACATAAATACATATCATTAAATTTAAACAACATAATATAAAAGGAACTACTGGAGATAGTGTGTGTTAAATTTAGCAATAGTTATGTTCAAAGAAGCACCACCAAAATTCATACACATTTATTTTGTATCGAAACGTTAAGCCAGTAATGTAGGGAATTTCAAAGGTATACATTTATTATGGTTATATCTAATAGTCTTTACATCCAGAGCATGCACCACATGATCATTCTTAGATTATATAGCCGCATTTCCGCTCTTCTGTTCAAACCATTTTAATATTCACTTTATTATGACAAAACTATTTGACGGATCGTCATTTTGATGAATTAGTTGTAAACAAAATGGAGGCGGCGCCCTTAAAACAATTGTCCATATCAAGAACAAATATGCCTACACATTTAATAGGTTTTGTTTAAATATTTATTGTTTCTTGCGGCGCTATGTTGACTAATGTTATAGAAAGGAATTAATGACTACTTACAGAAGGGGAAATTGCTAAATTTAGACTCATCCAGAACATGTTTTAAATGATAAAATAAATTGATGTTATGTTGAACTTTACGCCGAACATAACTTTATTTATAAAGTAAAAATTAATGCGGAAATATCGAATAGTTCAAAATACGAGAGCTATTTATTAGCATCCATCTCCCTTTTCTAGGACTCTTCAAACTTCGTATATTTTTAAACAAAAATTTTTCTTGAAATCACTATTTAAAATAGTCAAAATATGTTGTATTGAAATAAAGTAGAATTCTGTTGGTATCCCAAAAATATTTTTGGAAAAAAAAATTGCGAAATGTTATTATTTTATTTTCTGCAAGAAAATTGTATTGTTCTATTATTACAGGAATTATTAGTACTATTATAGTAACATTATTTGTACTAGGATTACAATTTTGTTGATTTCGATGAAAATACGTATTTTTCAAATATAAAGCATGTTTTTCCAAATTTTGTACATCTCTTTTGGTCAATATAGTGGATATATCGCAAAAAGACAGGGATGAGGGGGGGGAGGGGTAACAGCGCGATATAATTTGAAATATGCAAGTACAAAATGTACAAATAAAAAGTAATATCTAATTCTAACATACCTTATTGATGATACATTATTGAGACTTTAACTGTAATTGATTTCTTAGCGATTTCGTTTTGAAGCTGTTTTTTGAGAGCTGCCCAAATACGATATGTTGTGAGTTGTAACAGATCTTTTTATCTATCAGATATAAAAACCAAATTCCCACACTACATATATAGACTGATTATTCCATTTATTTGGCTATTTCTTCTCTATTCTATAATATAAACCTTGATTGTAACAGTTTTGATATTTGTACTAATATGCGCTCATCATTAAAATAGAAACATAAAGATATAGGAATTTTACTTTTAATGAACTGCTATAGTTTTAAAATAGTTTAGTATTAAATAATTTTGTTTTCAATTATGAAAAAAACTCAATTACAATTTTTTAATCACATATAAATGATCTTAAAAGAAGAACGTTTATCCCAACAACTATTTTTCATGTCTTGAAATTTGAAACAATCTCTCTTGGGAATGGGACCAGACACAGAGGAAAAGAACATAGTTATAAATTAGGGAAACCACTTAAAAACCTGTTAAAATATATTTATTGATTAAAATTTATTTTATCAAATTTCCAAGTGCTTTCTTTAATTATTTGCTACAGTGTCATTACTGTTTCTATCTATTCTTAACATAGTGATGTTATTTATTCTAATATGGAGATACCCTTTTTTAGAAGTAAGGAAGTTATTCATAGTTTATATTTTGCATACGGAAAGGAAAAGTATTTCAATATTGAAGCTACCAATATTGAAGGATCACATGGTACTTTATAATACCTTTGTGGTTTCGTTTGTTTACCTCGAAGTTTTTAAATATTAATATTAAGAATACGTTTTTATTACACAAACGTTATGTTTAAATATAAAAAGGAAAGTTATCTGTGTTATTGTACTTCTTTTTTATTAACGCAATCACTTTAATACTCACCTATTGAAAATGTTATTAAATGATGTTCTTGCTTATTGACAGTGTGATGCAAAAATGAATTAAAATATATTTCCTTGTAAAATAAGAGATTCGACTCTACATGTTCACGAAATGTTGACTAGATTATAGTTTCCATACACCATTATGTTTTTTCCTTTCTGTTGGATTATTGTCAATTCACAATCAATTGCCATGGAAGTAAAACGCAACTCTTTTCTATACTCAAATGTATGTGTATACAAATGGGCATTTATATAAGAATTAGATAATACATTCTGCTGCGTGCAATTTGGAGAATCAATATTGATACATTTAGCCAAATGCAACTTTCATTTATTTTGAGTTTTCATGAATTGTTCTTATAAATCATGTATCATAGAAACAATTAGCATCGTTCAAATTTTAAAATGAACTGTTTTAATGTTGAATAGAATAATAAAAACACTAATGTCAGTGTTTATCATAGGGAACCGTCTTGGTTGATAATGGTTAGTAGGAACTAACCGAAACGTCTCAGAATATATATTTAATCTTCAATTGTGGATTTTTCTCTTCTCTATTCCAAAGTTTAAATCTAAGTCAATATCATGTAAAACTTAAAAAAATGGTTTTGTAGCTTTAAAGTTATTGTTGTTAAGGCTACGATACATCAGGCATCGGCGAAAAGTGAACGCCTGTTTCATGATACATCAGGTATCGGCGAAAAGTCAGCGCTAGATGTATCATCAAATTTTCGGAGTGGACTAAAAGTCAACGCTCATACTGATGTATCATGCATTTATGGGAGTTGACTTTTCGCCGAAGCCAGATGTATCATC
>JAYRBW010001487.1:0-13993 GCA_036023295.1 Invenusta paracnida | reverse complement strand
ATGAATTAGTTTTAAAGGTAGCGGTTTAAAAAATGACCGTCCTTGTGGTATTCTAATATATCCTCTGTACGTAGGTTTCTCGCATGAGCTGCATGAGCTAACAACCTACTGCCGTAGGTTTAGATAATATGAAATATTTAGAGATATTTATTTATCTAGAATTTATTATTAAATGAGGAGAGCTACTACTGATGCAGGAGTGAGTAGTAGAAATCCTATTTTATAGATTTTAACAGAATTTATTCATGCTATGTTGTCTATTATTATACAATACAAAGCAATCAAATGTATGTATATAAAATAAAAAGAATGTACTGTTTTATGTAATTGTTTTAGAATTTTTACAAATTTTACAAAACCATGTACAAAAATTAAAGAAAACTAAAACAAAAAACTTTCAGAAATTTTAGAATTTACTAGTTAATTGGGGTAATTTGGGTCTCATCGAATTCAATATGTAGATGTAATCCATGTCAAATTTGATTGATTATTATTTGAGACAATACTCAATTAGACGTTTTCTTGCTCTCTCTCGCAAGTATTTTTTCGAGTGTCAAAATAACATTACGGTTATTAAATTTTAAATTATAATTTAAAAAAATGCTTAATAGTGTTAATTTGCTTACAATAATCAAGAAGTGAAAATTTATTTCCCTATATTTATTACCCCCTCCACCCCGCTTCAATTTATTTTACCTATATGGGAAGAAACCTTTTAATAATGAATGAGAGTATACTTTTTAACAATCCTTTTGCAACTTTGAGTTCATTCACAATATCTGTAATCTTTAAAAGTTATTTATACAATATTCACTCTATACACTCTATATAAAATATTAATACTTTTTACATATCATTTTGAGGAAATATTAATTTAGAGATATTATAGTAAAATCATAGCTATTTCTTAGTCTTTATTATAAACTTGTTTAAATACAAGTTTTGATATACATTAATGAAACATTATTTATCACTTAATAAAAAATGTGTTTTGTTCTTATGTAATACATAATATGAATTTCCCATAACTGTATGTTTTTATGTACAAATTTACTTAGCTTCAACTTGATAAAGGATTTAACCGTTATATAATCGCCATCAATGTTATTTTCATTTCGATCGCATTTAACTTCAAACTTATATGAATTCATTTTTTTCATAATTTCAATAATTCCTAACATGTACCAGTGCTTTTTTTAAGTCATCTGGCACCGCAATTTGCCGGTGCGGTGTTATATCTACCTTTTCTATCTATATCTTTTTTAATGACACTGCGGAGTGATGGGTTGCCAGTGCTATAAAAACTATTAAAAAAACACTTAATATATATGTGATACTATGTGATGAAACGCCAAAAACGTTTGCAATAGTTTATAAATAATAAACACCTTAAATAATTAAAGAAAATCCAATATTTTAATTGTGGATAGAAAATAATATTTTTATAACTGTTAAGTAAACATTCACAATATAAAACATATCTATTATGAAGCGATAAAATGAATTGTTATTTTTTAAATCCATTTTGTAAAATTTGTAATATAAATTAAAATCAGCAAATTGTAAATATCTAAAGGAAATGTGGAAATTATAATTCCACGAAAATTGTATGAAATGTATTTCATACCAGAGGCGAATCCAGCTTTTCTACTACGAAGGAGTTGGATTAAAAAGAATCCAACATCAAAGGGCGTTATGGTTATGCATCACGCGTAGTCTTTAAATCGGCGCGCATCGCCGGAAAATTTTAGCTTTTAAAGTCTAGAATGCATCTAAAAAAATGTTTTTCATTAGATTTAAAAAAAAGTTTTTTCTTAATCTCCCAGGGGATTGCGCCCCCCCAACCCCCACCCCTGGATCCGCCAATGCATGCATAAACAGGGGCGGATCCATGAATTTTATCAGGAGGGCACAGCTTTTGATAAGCGCCAAAAGATATGTTTATAAAAATTTAGACACCCATTTTTAAAATGAAATAAAATACTGATATAGCTATTATTTTTTATAGAGACTTCTAAAGCAACTATTATTTCGATGTTTGTTAATAAATATCCTATTAATACATATTTATATAAACTAAGTACAAAATGTGCAATATATTATTAGATTATTAATATATAAAAACTTGGGAAAGTAATACCTATAAGTTATTTTATTATTATTTTAAAGAATAATAATTTAATTTTTTTAATTATTAAAAATAAACAATTAAAATATATATATTTTTTATTAGACTTATTAAAAATAGGAAATATGAAAGCACTTCTAAATTTGTTTGTAGAATAAGGATGAGTAAAGTGACAGAAAGATATCTTTTATGTAAATATAAAAATATATAATAAATAGATACCATAGAAATTACTACAATAAATATTTTTGCAGGAATAAAGCTTTATTCAATTTCTAAAATCTATAGAACAAATTAATATTGCGTACATTCTTAGTTAAGAAGTAAAATTATGTCAAAAAGTCTAGATATCTTTCGCTTTAATTGGTATTATACAAAGTTAAAAAGATATTTGAAAAATAATACACTTGTCAGACAAGTACACGGAAAAAAATTAAAATGTATCGTCAAATTATTTTCGTTTATAGACGAACATTTTGGCATCATCTGCGGGTTTAAAAGTTCCGGCATTTTCAACTTTAAATGATTCCTCAGGATTCAGCTTAAATGTGAAGTGTTGAAACAGCTTTGTCGTCAAAATTTTGGCCTCTAAATAAGCAAAGTTTCGCCCAATACATGAACGTTGCCCAAGAGAAAATGCCAGCTGTGAATACATCTTTGGAACTAGTGCCGGGTCATAGGACTCCGTTGCATTGATTCCATCTACTTCAAAGTCACTTTTGGCGAGAAATCTCTCCGGCCGAAATCTATATCCATCTTTAATATTGAGGTACTGCACACCATAGAAGCCGACAACTAGGACGGAATTAGCGGGAATTCTGTGTCCGCCCCACATTTCATCTTGAGGCGCTGAGTCTCTAAGAGTTCCTCCAGTTGGAGGGTACAATCGCAGGGTCTCCTTGAGAGCGACAGTTATCCAGTCGAGCTTAGCGACATCAGCCTGAGAGATAAAACGTTTGGAACCTGCTACACTGTCCACCTCGTTTCGAATTTTTTGCAATATTTCGGGATTCCGTCCCAACTCAAGCAGCAGAAAAGACATCAAGTTTGCGGTTGTTTCTTGGCCAGCAACGAACATGGTGATAATTTCATCTACAAGATCCTCCATTGGAACCTTACCAACCAGTGAACGCACCATAAGATCCAGAATATCTTCCGGTGTTGTCTGCCCTTCGGAGATTAGTTTAATACGCGTTTCCAACATTCGTCTGGCTCTCTCACGTAAGTAGGTAGTATTTTTTCGAACTTCATTTATAAAAGGTTTATTCCAAGGGAGCCACGAGAATAGAGGATATCGAAAGGTCAAGGTAACTGATTTCAAACCCAGGTAGATCGCGTGAATGAAATTACCTTCTTTTACATCGAGGACATCCTCCGAGAAAGCCGCTTGTCCAATGACATCTAAAGTGGTCCGATGCATTTGTTCGAGAATGGATTCCATCTTTCCAGTGTCGGCAATTTCTTCAAGCTCTGCAATCATACGATCGGCTGCATCGTTGAATACACTGGTCAATCTCTCAAGCGTTGTATTGTGGAAAGCGGGGTTGATTGCTTGGCGTTTTATCTTCCAGTCTTCATGATCCGTGTTTGTAGCCAGTCCCTTCCCCATGAAGCGTACGTCAAACGTTTTAAACGTGATTTCCGAAATAAACTTGGCTTTGCCGTATTTACTGTTAGTGAGAAGTTCCTTGGCTAATTCGGGTGAGTTAAAAGAAACAATAACCTTGTGCAGGATAGTGAAGTAGTAAACGGAACCACATTGTTCGGCCCAGCGGACAAAAACATATGGCACAGTTCCGGTTTTGTCTCCCTCGGCTAATTCAGCCCCGTGCGCGAGATAAAAAGACTTGTATGGAGGAGTTGGGAGATGCGCGTATCGTCTTCGGACCAGATAGATGTAGACGGTGAACCCTAGAAGGGCCAGTGCAGCAATGATAAACATTAAGAAAGTGATTCGACCCATTGACGCCAACAGCTCCCATAACATGATGATACTTCGATTCTATCAGATCTTTACTTGAATTAAAATTCACCCACTAAAATTTCGTAATAATCACACGATGGCAGCTTCCTCTTCGTTTATATGAAAACAAAATTATAAGTATTTAATTAAATTATTTTGAAGATTAATAAAAGGACTACAAATAAACTAGAATATCTAATCGATTTTTAGGTAAATTAGTAGCAACGTCTTGGTACTTATGTATATGGCACAGAGATCAAATTGACATACCTAATATAGAACTAAACACGAGTTTAGTATCAAAAACTGTCTACAGACACTCAAACCAAATACAAGTTGAAGCACCATATAAAGTAGGTGTGCGCATATTGGGATATAATGCGTATACGTGTACCTAAATGCTAATTGGTCTAACTTTGGTGATGGATCAAAGGCCAACATAATACATTACTTATGCTGTTATTGTTCTTGCTACAAGTTGAATTCACGAGTTCGTGCATACTTAAGGTTATGACAAATTTTAGAACAACCTTTAAGCGCAATCAGATAATAAAATAATTTAGGTACGTTTTAGCTAATAATTATGAATTTACAGTATGAAAAATAAATTTACCAAGAGTTATTATATACCTAAATATGTTTTCTTAAATGTGTTAAGTTAATTTTTCTTAATTTTCTTAAGTGTTGAAAAATACAAGATTGAAACATAATTATTCTAATATAAAACTAAATACCATTTGTTAAAATTGAGGATGACCACTTAATTTTTCCTGTCAATGCAAACACCTACGTTTATTATGTAGTCAACTTATAAACCATTTAAAACGTATATTCTGCTTTTTATAGATTTTAAAACTACTATTATATACATTTTATAACAGTGTAGACACTTTTTTTAAATTTCAACTAAAGTTTACAAAATATGTATCTTTATCACCTTAATTAATGAAAGAATACAAAATAGTGAATTCAGTGATCTATTTTTTTTTAATTGAGCGTAAATAGAAAATAGCGCCTTCATTTATATAAAAATTATATAAAATGATTAGGCCCATAAATAAACATATCGTTTAATATTTATGGCGTCGAAAGGGTTGAGCTCGACGTGTAAAGGTAGAGCTCGATATGTAAATGAATAGCACAACATGTAAAGGTAGAGATCGACATGTACAGGTGGAGCTCGAAGTGTAAAGTTAAAGCTCGACATGTAAATGTAGAGTTCGAAATATAAATGTCTAGAGCTCGACATGTAGAGGTAGAGTTTGAAATATAAATGTCTAGAGCTCGACATGTAAAGGTAGAGTTCAACATGTAAATGTATAACTCGAGATGTAAAGGTGGAGTCGAAGTGTAAAGGTAGAGATCGACATGTAAAGGTGTAGCTCGAAGTTTAAAGGTAGAGCTCGACATGTAAAGGTGGAACTTGAAGTATAAAGGTATAACTCGACATGTAAATGTAAAGTTCGACATGTAAAGATAGAGCTCGACATATAAAGGTAGAATTAAACATGTAAAGGTAGAATTAAACATGTAAAGGTGGAGCTTGGAGTGTAAAGGTAGAGATCGAAGTGTAAAGGTAGAGATCGAAGTGTAAAGGTAGAGATCGCAGTGTAAATGTAGAGCTCGAAGTGTAAAGGTAGAGATCGAAGTGTAAAAGTAGAGCTCGAAGTGTAAAGGTAGAGCTCGAAGTGTAAAGGTAGAGATCGCAGTGTAAAGGTAGAGCTCGAAGTGTAAAAGTAGAGCTCGAAGTGTAAAGGTTTAGAGCTCGACGTTTCTTTTTAAATACAATTAATCATCTATAGTTATTGAGATCAATGTCAACTATATGTAACTGTAAATATACCAAACAATTATGTACTTTAGTATGTATAGTTGAAATAATCAAAACATTTTAATCAGATTTCTAATTTTAGTAGATAAATTCGATAACCTATGTATTATAGTAATTCCATTGCAGATTTTTACTAAACGATATTTCATAAATATATTAATGTTGTTTAATTTTATGTGCAAAGGTTTTAATTTAATACTATTTCCTAATAATAAAACCTATAAATCATTCAGTTTATCTTTAAACAAAATTATTTTATAGTGACCCAGTTAATTTTAATTAAAGTAGGTATAAATATTATCAATTTCCTTAAGTGTTTCAAATAGTGAAATAATTTGAACTTCTTAAATAAAGCTTAAAGTTTTATAATTATTATTTACACTTCTTTTAAACTTCCAAAAAAGGTAAATTCTAAAATAAATCAGAAATAATGGACGAAATTATATTATTATTGTTTTAAAAAACCAAGAATGAATAATTGCTTTGATAATAAATATATATATATATGTGTGTGTGTGTGTGTGTATATATATAACATATTAAACGTAGTAAGCAAGTAGAAATTTTTTCATAAATAATAATATTATCAAAATTATAATGCTCTTATATACAATAAGTAGCTAAAATGATAATAAACAAAAATTAAAAATAATAATCTTTTGATAAAATATATTCTCAGATAAATATAAGTGTAACAATATACGAGCGTTCTTGTATATAAACTACAATCAATGTAAAAGAGAGAAATAGATATCATAAATATAAAAATAATTCATTCTTGAATAATATAAGTTTAAATAAAGAACAAGCAAATGAAATACATCCAAATTATGAAATAATAATGATACGTAATTGTTGTTTGGAATGTTTATAAAGCGATCAAAGTCATTAAAAAGAATGAAACATGTTTAGTATAATATATAACAAAACTTTTCTAAGAAAGAAAGAGGTAAAAATGAATAGTTAATGTGCATATACTATAAAAAACAATAATATTTAAAAATATTAATTTATAAACTGCGTGGATTAATTTGTCATAAAGCATGTGTGATTTTGATATACCTAATTTACATATCCCAGTATCGCAGTATTACAATATTTTGTAAATATATATTACAAAGAAAATGGATTAATTTAAAATAATTAAGAATGAATGATGCTATTCTATAATATTTACAATTTAATAGATCAATTACACTGTGCATATTTGTTGCGCAGAGAATGCTGTGCTGCCTATGAACGCTTGAAGACAAACATTTTGGCTCCATCAGCTGGTTTGTATGTTCCCGCGTTTTCAACTCTAAACGACTCATTGGGGTTCAACTTGAATGAGAAGTGTTGGAACAGTTTTGTCGTCAATATTTTTGACTCCAGGAGAGCAAAATTGCGCCCAATGCAGGACCTCTGTCCAAGGGAAAAACCCAACTGTGAGTACATTCTAGGAACCAGCTCTGGATCGTAGATCTTCGAATCTACAATTCCGCACTTTTCGAAGTCTTTTTCAGAAAAGAATCTTTCGGGGCGAAATAGAAACCCGTCTTTGACAGTGAGAATTTGAATAGCGAAAAAATTCATAAAAATTAGAGATTTGCCGGGGATATTGAAGCCTTCCAAGGTTTCATCCTTGTCAGTAAAATCTCGCGCGGTTCCGGCTGCGGGAGGATGAAGGCGGAGTGTCTCCTTGAGCGCCACCGTTACCCAGTCCAAGTTTGCAACATCCTCTTGGGAGATAAAACGTTTGGAACCTACAATGCTGTCCACCTCGTTGCGAATGTTTTGCATCATTTCGGGATTCCGTCCCAGCTCAAGCAGTAGAAAGGACATCAAGTTTGCGGTTGTTTCCTGGCCAGCTATGAACATTGTGATAACCTCATCTGCGATGTCCTCCAGTGGACATTTGTCAGCCAGATTACGAATCATCACGTCGAGAATATCTTCTGGAGTCTTCTGCCCGTCGTTGATGAGTTTAATACGTTTCTCAACCATTTGGATCGCTCGACTTCGCAAATACAAAACGTTTTGCTTCACTTCGTGTATGAAAGCCTTATTCCATGGTAAGTAAGCGAAAAAGGGGTTTCGAAAGTTCAGAGTCAACATCTTCAAAGCTATGTAGATCGAGTGGATAAAATTGCCATTTTTCGTGTCCAAAATATCCTCTGAGAAGGCTGCTTGTCCGATGACATCTAAAGTTGTTCGATGCAGTTGTTCCAGCATTGAAACCATGTTTCCAGTATCGGCAACTGTTTCAAGTTCCGAAATAAGACGATCTGCAGCATCGTTAAACACCATCGTCAATCTCTTTAGAGTAGATTTGTGGAAAGCGGGGCCGATAGCTGCACGTTTCATTTTCCAGTCTTCGTGATCGATGTTTGTGGCCAATCCCTTGGCCATAAAACGTATCCCGCATAGGTAATGAGCTCGCTTGTAATTGTTCTTCGCTTTCCCGTATTTGCTATTGGTGAGAATTTCTTTGGCTAGTTCAGGTGTGTTAAAAGTAACAATAACCTTGCTCAGGATAGTGAAATAGTAAACGGGACCACATTGTTGAGCCCAGCGGATAAAAATCTGATCAACCGTTCCGGTTTTGTCTCCCTCGGCTAATTCGGCCCCGTGCGCGAGATAAAAGGACTTGAAGGGAGGCGTTGGGAGATGGGCGTATCGTCTTCGGGCCAGATAAATGTAGAAGGTGAACCCTAGAAGGGCCAATGCAGCGATTATAACCATTAAAAAGGTTATTCGGCCCGTCGATACTAACAGCTCCCATAGTGCGATACTTCTCATACTCTTCTATTCAAGGGACCGAAATTTTAAAGTTAATTGAGTTTCGAAAATATAGGAGTCTTCTTGACTTCTTGTCAAAGATGAACCGATCTGCCAAGTGTGTTACAATCGTCTCTGTTCAAGCTATCGCTTAAAATTACTTACGAAATAGTGAATAGACTGTATATATATACTCTGGTGTATTCTCTCGCACACACCTGATTAGGTCTACAGTGGAATTTGGTTTGAAAAGAATCATTCTTTAAGGAGTTAAAGAACGCATTAAGCGCTCTAAGAGAAGATTAAAGCACGTCGACCTTTCCTTGATTATTAAAAGAACAAAGAAATATGATTTGCTATTGGCTTGCTTGGTGCGTTTATTTAATTTTAATTTTGAAGAATTTTAAGTACGGTCTATAAAATATACTCACTAAAAGACATCAAGAACTGGCATTGAAATTATAATTACATTTGATTATTTTATGTAATTATCTTTCTTCTATTATATTATCTAATTATTTAGCTTTGTCATTTTAGATTTTAATTTATTGAAAGTAAATACTTATTAAATTTTTAAATTTCATAACGTTTTTATTTGAGTGAACTTTTTCTAAAATTTAACTTCTGAAAATTGCGCCAAAATCAAAATAATGTTTTAAGTGATCGTTTCCCAGATATTATATAAGTTATTAAATATTTAAATAACTTATACTTTTGATGAAAATAAGATAAATACGTATAAAGGCATATATTTTAATATTTAACACGAAAAAAAATCTTTACAAATAACTTTCTGATCATTTGTTTTAACGGCAAAGTGGTAATTTCTACTAAATGGCTTTTAGCACAATCTTTTTATCATATATTATTTAGCCATTGAAATCTACATATTGGAGCTCTAAGAAAAATAGTAAGGCATTGAATAAATTTATCAGAGATTAAATTCTTTTTAGTAAATTGTTAGGTATTATTAGCAAAACACATAAGTAATTAGAATAAATAATTTGTTTTAATGCAATCTTCATAACATTTACGTCAATGTTTCAATACAATATTGAATACAATAAAAACTCAAATATTTTTTAACATCTGATGTTTCAAATTTATTTATGATATTTACAATATATCATATAAATACAACAATGTAAATGATTGATTTCACTTTAATTATTAATTTTAAGTTAATGATAAATAATGGTATAAACATGAAACCTAAACCATTATTCTTACTTCAGTTTTTGCCTGAATTAAATTTTACATCAAAATCCAATTTTATGCTTTAAATCCATAGTCATTTTGTATTTTAATATGAAATCATCGAATCTATAAAAGGGAAATATGTACAAACTAGGTACTTAATCACATGTACTTATTTTATTAACATTTCATAGAATTATTAAAAATGAAAGTAAAATTTAGTTGAGACTGTAAGGGGACTTATTAAATATGTCAAAATCAGAGATATTTGATTGTTGAAAAGGAAAATGAATACATTTTAGCAATTATTTACTTATTTCATAATATTATTCTTACTATTTTTGTTTTTATTCTTTCCATTTACCTTATGTAGATGTTAAGCAAATGATACAACCAAAGAATATAGAGCGAGAGACAAGAACCCTCACTCTAAAAAAAGTTGACGATAAAATGTATAGGTAATATACTACTAACTCTGTAACAGTTGGTAGTAGTTTTCTATGTAAAGTATAGGAGCTTTTATTTATGAACGACTATAAATAGGAATTATATTTCAAAAACTAGAATCTTAGATAATAAACTATAATTAATACGTGCTCAAAAATATAATTGCATCGTAATCAATTTATTATTTCACGTGATATTTTGGTAAATATTTTGCCTTATATGCTAAATAATTAATATAACGAGTTTCATATAATTGCTTCAGAGTATTGTATGCTACATACCTGATCATTAATAACATGATACTGTATTTAAAACACTACATAGGTTAAAAGCTGTTCACAAAACCATTCTGCTACACAACAATGGCGGATTATTGTTCGGCCAGTTTTAAAGCACTTTTAACAAGGAGTGAGGGTTCTTGTCGCTCGCTCTATATTCTTCGGATACAACAGGTGATAACACTCACCTTAATTGTGACGATATAAACAGTTTACAGGTAATACTTTTTAGCGTAAATTACTCGAAAATCATATTTATTTGTTTTAGTAATGTAATTATTTTAAAATAGTTTTTAAAATTGTGTCGCGTTTTTTTTTAAATTGTCACATGTTATCAATAAACACTGTATTGATCAGATAAGGTATGTACTTTCTATTTAATTAAAAATATAGGTATTTAATTTAGTAGAATAATATTGATAACTTTAATATTTTATTATTAATTAGATTGTTTTGTAATCTATTATAATAGATGATTAATAATTATCAATATTTAGAGAAATTTTATATTTTAAATATCAACTATCTTTTTGGTGTGATGTCAGTGAGTGGTATCACCCTACTTTCACTTTATAAATTTTTTTCCTAATTTCAGAATCATCTAATCATTTAAAATCATATATTTCAGATTCCAAGAAAATATATATTGAAAAAAAGAAAAGAAAATTTAGTGCAAATGACATGCAGCAGCAATTTATGCAATCAACAGGGAAGAAGCCAGGAGGTTCAACATTTCCATATAAACAATACGGGATAGAAAAAGTCTGAATCTACTGCAGCGCCCCAAATGGGAGGTCCAACAGTTATACCTAAAGAGTTGGAAAAAATACTATCTAAAAGGATAATTTTGTTATCAAAATCATTTTATTGTTTTACACCAATGGAATTACGCTGAATTGTATACGAATTTGCAGAGAAATAAGGCATCAAACATAATTTCAATAAAACAACGAAATTGCCAGGGAAAGACTGGTATTATTTCTTTCTTGAACGCAACAAAGACATTTCACTTAATCGTCCAGAAGCAATTAGTATTCAGCGCATCAAAGCATTTAATCTTCAAACTGTCTCTCAATTTTTTAATAAGTTGTCTACCTATATTTATAATGTTGATAAAAGTGGATTTACAAATGTACAAAAACCACATACAGTGCTGGCCCCTAAAGGTCAGAAACAGGTTAGTCAATCAGTCAGTGCAGAAAGATGAAGAACACCAAGCGTTGTTTGTGCCTTCAGTGCATCTGGTAACTATGTACCATCATTGTTTATTTTGCGAGACAACGAATGAACAACCAGCCATGCAAGGAAAATCCAAGTGGATTAATCTTCCAGGTCACAAAAAACCGATGGATTGATTTTGATATTTTTTGTTTAAACTCGCTTCATCATTTTGCACACTATGTTAAGGCTTCAACCGCTAATTGTGTTTTGATTATCTGTGACAATCGTTTTAGTCACCTTAGTCTTGAAGCTGATGACTACTGTAATCAAAATGGCATTACCATTCTAACTATACCGCCTCATACATCTCACCCATTACAGCCGCTCGATGTCTCATTTTTCGGTCCAATGAAATCAGCTTACTACAAAAAATGGGATTTCTACATGATTCAAAGAGCTGGAGCAAGAGTAAAAGCTTATGAAATCGCTCACCTCTTCAATAATGCATATGTCAAAGTTGCTAACATACAAAAGGCCCAACATGCGGTTTCAAAGCTACTGGTTAGGATATGTCCAATTAACCCCAAAATTTTTGTTGATGAAGAATTTTATCCAGCAGAGATACATAATGAAGCAAATACACCTCTAACTATTACAACTGAACCTTCTGTTGAAACTCTACACCCAGCTATAATACAAATTATAAATTTAACACTTGTTACAATCTAATAAAATATCAGGTCGCAAGTAAACTAAAAGAAAACAGATCTCTGAAAAAGTTATAGGCTTCATGTAAAAACTAACAACGATTTCTGAGGAAAAAAACCTTTTTCATATAAATTAAAAAATGATAAGGTTATATTAACATGCAAGAGAGTTTCTAGTTAAATGGAGAAGAAGTCAATGCTTACAACAAAATCAAGATCATGATAGTGCTTCAACATCAACAAGCAGCCGGGGGTTTGGCAGAGAGAAATTGAAACAGGAATGTATTAAATACAAATTTTGTATCTATTGTGGGAAAATCTTTAGCAATTCAAAATCAAAAGAAAAATGGATTCAGTTCTTGAAATGTCGTAATTGGGCTCACTGTTAATGAACAAATGGAAATCGAGTGTTTATTTGTGACTTTTGTAAGTAACTGAACTATTCAATATTATTAACTAGTTAACTAGGTACATAGTTGTTGTTTTTTTAATTTTATTACACTGAGTCTTATCATGACCACACACAATTTTTCAAGCAATATTTGTTTAATGTAATTAAAACTTTTTTCTACAATTTAATAATGCGTTTTTAAGCTTATAATGGTTAAATAGTAAATATTATAGCTATAATAAATATTTAACTAAACTTTAAACAAACTTAGACATATTAGATACATCATTATCAATGAAATTTCTTAAGTGAACGGTTTCACTCTACTTTCCCCTAATAATAACTTAATCACATATGTATATACATATAATACATTCTAATATAATATACAATATTAGCAACTAATACTTACGTATTATTTAACCCTTATCGGTATATGTGTTTACATTTTGTAACATTGTATTTTATACAGTCATGGAGTAAAAAGATATTTTGGATAATGATTTTAGGATGATTAACCATTGTAGTCGAACTTTCACTGTGAGCCTTTAATTTGAAGAATATCATACTGGTTTAGTAAATAATGATACAGGGAGCCTCATCGGTATATGTGTTTACATTTTGTAACAGCATAATTTCAATACAAGAATTCGCTACACTATAAATATACCAAGACATACATAATGTAATAATCTATTTTTCGATTACCAACTTCCTATATTAGTCATGCGCATGGCTATGTTCTGTGTGTCCAATCGGTTGTCTGTCTGTCTGCAAAAATTCGTTGCAGGAAACAATACACTAAAGTTATGTCTGCCTAAATTTGGCTAAAGATGTAGTGATGGAATAATGCCAGCCATTCTACAATT
The DNA here is from genome assembly GCA_036023295.1 of Invenusta paracnida. NCBI lineage: Eukaryota > Metazoa > Platyhelminthes > Proseriata > Coelogynoporidae > Invenusta > Invenusta paracnida. The sequence continues at coordinate 261 of JAYRBW010001487.1, read as the reverse complement.
CAGGTCGAGGGGTAGTGACGGACAACTAGTTTACGTCCCATGATTGGCAGTTCCTTTACTTAAAAAAAATATGACTCTTGTGGGAACTATTCGCAAACAGCGTATGGAAGTTCCGGTTGAGAACAGTTGAAGAACACTCGTCGACCCGTTGAAACGTCTTTGTTCGACTTTGATCATGAGAATCGCATAGTCCTCACATCCTACATACCAAAAAGAAACAAGGTCGTCATTTTACTTAGCTCCTCACACGCCGGAAAGGAT
>JAYRBW010001476.1:0-13993 GCA_036023295.1 Invenusta paracnida | reverse complement strand
GATATATTTGATTATTATACTGATAATTTAGGAGATATACAGTTTGAATCTACTTGTTTTAAAATCAATGTATTCTATTCGCCTTCGGCTCATAGAATACATTGATTTTAAAACGCGTAGATTCTAGCCGTATATCTCCTCAAATCAGTGTAATATCATACATATATTATACCTCTCACCTTTTATCGTAATTGACCCCTTTGAAAAAGATGTTTACATCTTTTTGAAAGGTATGTTTCGATGAAAGCTTCTTATTGTGTTTTATTTGTATCAGTCTTCTTGATTAATGATAAAGTTTTATTGGGAAAAATCTAATTTTACACATAAAATTAGTCTTTTTTGAAGAATTACCTTATTTTTTACTAATAAAAGCAGTACAATAGTCTTAACTATAATTAATATTTTACGAAATAATAGCGCAAAACATTTGACAGATAAACTGCACATTAGCAAGAAAGACATATTTGATAAAATCAAAATGTATCAATTTAAAGATAACGCGGAAAATGTTGACACGACAATATATTTTTAGGTTACTTTTATTTTGATACAAATGTTTAAATTTTATATTGAAGCGTTTACATTAAAATTTGACTACTGAAATCCACAAAATTGAGTATAATATCTTAATTAATATAAATATATATTGCTCATGGAACTTAATCACAATAATAACACATGCCTTATATTACGTTTAAAATCTTTCGTCAAATTTAATTTATTTAACTTACATTTTATTTATTTTGTGTGCATTGTAATTTGTTTTATTATAATCAGTTATATTTGATAAAAGGTAATGAATATCAAAACAAAATGATATCAAAGACAACTTGTTGAAATAATGGTGCTTTGTTTATTTTTACTTAAATGCTATGTGATCGTGAAATCTCAAATATACATATTTTATATATATAGAGAAAATACAACTAATAGTTATTTATGTATACCAATAAAATTTTTAATTTTTTCCTAACAAGTTAGGCGTAACTTTTTATAGTGAATACATTTAAATTTTGTGCAGTGTTAGTTTCAACAATTTGCTTGACTTAATCGATATTTTTCAAATATAATATAGTTAATAATTGAGTCTAAGATATCAAGGAACATGAAAGTTACAATTGTTAAAAACTGCGACAGTAAAATAAAGATTTTTGTTATTGTGATATGCTTTTCAGCGATCTATCCCATGAATCGCATATATTATATGCCATATAGAAAGTATAATTATGATCATTGCTATGTTTTTGGCTATTGTTGCGTTCTGTTATCGTTAAAATGTAAAAGTATTTGTTCAAGATATTTGGAACTTTATTGTTTACTTATTCAGTTTTTGTGCATAGTTACCTATTAAGTTGGTTAAAATAATAGGTACAAAACAATTAACATAATCATATAGGCATAATAGTACAGATTTATAGTCGAATATCTTGAAATGTTAACATTGAAAAATGTTTGCATTAGAGTTTCCTATAACTCGTAACTAAATAAATATAACCCGTTTTCAAATATTTCTCTTTTTTATTAATACGTAAATTTATCTTTACTTTATGAAAATTCGTTATGGAATATTTTAATATCACTTAAACTACGTTAAGTACTTAACTTAGTTTATTTGAGTAACTCCTTGATTAAGATCCTTTCACATAAGTTGCTTACATTTTGAATGAAGATCTTAATGAAACTATACAAAATAATAAACTGAGTAATGTTTTGCTTTATAGTACGCGTTATCTATATATAAATACATATTTAGATTAATTTATTATTTAGTAATTATTATATATTTTTTATATTACTTATTATTTGTTAATTTTCTCCTCTTTAGATTTTAATAAAATAGTTATTGAATTTAAAAAAAGTTAATATATATATCTATAGTTTATTGTTTATTTCAGTTAATCAAAACATATTCCCAACGTATATATATTTGTTTTACTTTTTAAAGTATGTACATACTAGGTATGTTGGGTAATTTCTTTGGCAAAATGTATCTTAAACTGTGCAGTGGATCTAGCTTTAATCTCCTTATACAAACAGAAATCTTTATTTACAATTGAGGACCAACGCAAAGTTTTAAGAAAAATTAAAACAGAACGGTTTATTAGAAAACAAAATCGTTTATTCATACATAAAGAAATAATTCTGTGTATTTAATTATATATTTTTAAAGTTGTTCTACATATATAATTGTTAACATGTTTATTATTGAAACGTAGCTTATCAAATTATTAGTAAAAACATTATAATCAGAACATAAACAATCATTGTTTTCTTTACTCAAAAATTAAATATCGCATATTTTAAAAACAGATATTAAAAATATATAATTTACAAATACTTCGAAAATTATGGTAAATATAGCTAGCTATTTAAACACGAACGTATATTGAATAATACTTACTGTAAGCCATATACGTCATACATAAATAATACCATATTTTATTTAATGTTATACTTAGTAATTTTATGTAAGTAATAAATGTATTAATGTTAATAAAAGTAATTTTATACTTACATTAATAAGTATGATAATAATACGTTAGAGTAGAATGCAACACATGGTAGAATACACACTACTTCCTATTGAATTTTGAATATGAAAGCGTAAAACATTAGGACGGTTTCAAGACGAATTACAACACAAGCAGCGCTATATTTTTCCTCACTATTGTGGTAGTAGTACTATTTCCTTCGAACAAGATCCTCCTCAATGTCATCAAACCTGGGATCATTGCCAGAAATCGGCATCTGCTGCATTTCCATCTCAACCTCACTCCGCCGTCGTTTTTTCTCTTCCATTGAATTGCGCGCCTCCAAAAGGAAGCGCTGTTTAATAACGCTAGTTCGAAGTTGGGTCGCTGTTAGCACGCTAGGATCCCCAGACCCACGAGGCGCCTTGGACGCACCAGGCAGTACTCGAAGTCCACGCAGCACTTCACAGTAGAGCATCGCTGCATTCCCCACTTGACACAGCCCCGCAACTGCCAACCAAAAGGAATAAGCGAATGCACTGGTAGTTCCAGGCCTTGCACGAACTGAGAGCAGTATCGCTGTCAGCACCATCGGCAGAAAAACAATAAAGCACATAAGTGTGCCTATTCGAAGGTTAGACATTGTCCGTTCGCAGCGCAGTTCGAGAGAGCTGCTGGGCATTGTGAGGACCTTGACATGGTGCCACACTCGGAGAACTATAATCACCAGAAGTAGGCTGAGCGAAATGCTCATGAAAACATTGACAGTTGAACTATCTGAGCCATGCGCCAGCCAAAAGTAATCCCGCTTTGTGGTCCAACTTGGCGTGGCAACTGCTGCGATAAATAAACCAGTTGCTATTGCGATGAATATGGAGACTACCTCTTGTAGCCTTTCCTCCAGCATGGTGTGAATTCAGAGCTTTACTTCTTGGTTACCTAGATTTGCAGTTTGTGTTTTTGCAAAATGTGAGATGAAGTTGATGCAGTTTATCTCAGCTGTAAAAATTCCTATGGAAATATTTAAATGTCAGAAGTCTTTTATTGATCTGATTGAATGATTGACATTATTTATATTATTCACATATTTTGTGGAAATCAATATTAATTTAATCATAAAACTAGTTTTCAGATACTGTGATTAAGTAAAATATCGGAATTTTATACGAGTTGCATTTTAAATGTTCGAAAAAAGTCATTATGTTGAGTAAAATCCCTTAAAATGTCACTCGTAGTATAAAGAAATATAAAGTATATTATGTACCTTTAAATCGAGACTCCGTTAAAATAGTTTCTAATGAGTCTTGAAGTAATACTTAAATAGAAGATATTAAAACGAAGCAAAAAATATATTAAATTTGAAACAAAAAGTAAACATACGAAGTGATAAAGTAAAAAAGTATATGTATTGCTAACCAAATGTAGGCATTTATATTTCATGAAAATCTTATTTAAATATAATTTTTGAAATTCTTTGTGAAAATTTTTATGACAAAAATTATAAAATATATATCGTTAGACTATAATGTAATTGACCATAATCTAAATATTTTAACATATGTAAGTTGTCTGTAACGTATAACTTATTGCTTGTATATAAACATGTTTCACCACAAAAGCTAAATTAACTGCTGACAGTTTTTAAAAAATTATTTTTCGAAAGCTGTAGGATATCAACATAGTAGTATTTAACTGTATATACTAAGTCAATAAAAGCTTAAAAAAATCAGTTTAATTACTCTATGGATTAAACGTTAATTCAAAATATCAATCTAAATACAAATAGATAATTAATTATAATCTACTTTTGGTTTATTCTAATGTATGTAAGTATGTGTATATATGTGTATATATGTATATGTAATATATGGTTGTATAATTATAAGTTGTTTGTAATCTATTTAATGGTATCTTTAAGCTGCACAATGCAAAGCATAGAGCATAGAGTAATTAAACATATCATTACGATATGATGCAAAGCATTAATTCATAATCAATGACGTTGGAAAGATTTTTGTTTGTTACTCTTTGCTTGATACGGAAATTATTTTTGTTTCAAATAGCTTGAAATTTGTTATATATTCACTAATATTGACTGTTCTACAACGTTTAATAAAATCTAACTAAGGTGTTATATGTACTTTTTTTCTGAAATAGCCTGCATCAAATGACTTTAATAACATTGTGATAGTTACACGATTTTCTACAGTTACACGTTTCTTAATAATGTATTAATTATGATTTTATAATTTATAAATACAATTGAAGCATATTAATATTAACGACTTTTAATAATTATAATATATTTTAAAATTTCTCCATGAACGGAAAAGTGCTCCATGCATGGAAAAGTAATACTTTTCCGTACTGTCCATGAATTGAAAAATGAACTTTTCCATACATGCATAGAGAAAAAGTATTTGTTTAATTAACAATTGACAAGAAGAGCATGACACAGATGTTAAATAATAAATGTAACTTAAAATAACAACTTACAAATAGATTAGTCTACATAAACACTGTTTTATCTCACCTATATATTCAGTTATCATTGGAATATTGTTCCTAAAGATTATATTTCTCTCTCCAAATATCAAGTTTTTACAGTTGGATAAAATCGGTAAAATCTGTAATCGCATCACATCAACCCACACAGAAAGTTCTTCAAAGTCTTTAATAGATTAACTCCGTAATGATGCAATACACTAAACTAGGAGACGTGGTCGTTCACGCGACAATAGCCTTCTAACAATCTCTTACTCAACCATAATTTGTCCCAACCAACGTAAATAATTATCTACTAGACTGCCCAATAAATATTGTAATTTCTTACATTCCTCTCCTATTTTGAAAACTATAACTTTTTTGAAGAATATATCAGCATTCTATACTGAAACTAGGTAAGTTTATTTAAAAATAATCTAATCACATATTTCATGTGTATACATTATTTATTTATTTATTTATAAGCTATATTTATTTGAATAAAACGATTTTTTCTTGACTTTAATCGATAATGATTACCTTTTCCTTATTTCACATATAATAAAACTAAATTATTCAAATCAATAAAATATAAATCAATCAATTCCATAAATCCTGTAGTTTGTTTTGTAAACACGTTTTAGGACAACAAATTCAGACGCAAAGAACGGTGACTGGCCACAGACTTTCAGTTAAATGAACAGCTCATTTAGCACATGCAATAAGGCAAGTGTTTTAATCGGGTACCTGAAAGTGACTAAGTCACAGCTTGACACAGGATAATACTTTCACGGCCCCTTATGCGTGGTACACTTCTATCTACATGTTGTCCTCAAAAGAAAAATTACTTAAAAACAAAATGATGCAGTTCACCTTATAATGTTTTCCACAAATGGCTAACTAATTAACATAATCAGCTACCCCAATCAACAACTGTTCTATTAAATGCGAAGAGAACAATTTACAAATTATAGAGACTTTTAAAAAATTTCACAGGATTTTCCCGAACAAGTTATTTATTTAAAAAATAAACATTGTTAATGTCACGTACAGTTTTATCTTTCTATTTACTCGCATAAAGGTGAAACACATTCAAATTTTATTGTATTTAACTAAAATCTGAACCTTACAGAAAGTAAATGTTCACAAACATGCCAAATTGAGTGCAAATATAAGTAAGTAGGTACTTGTTAACATTGCATCATGGTCGAACAAATGCCTCTATTTATAAATAGATACTCACGTGGAATGTGACTACAAAAATAGTGATCATGAGAACGTAGAAATTTGTGTTAGTGAAGATCCCAACGACATCCTCAATATCAGTGTCCTTGAAGCCTGAAATCAATAAATCAATAACTTATCAATTAGTCAAAAATCTATAAGCCATTTGATTAACTAGCGGCAAGTATCTTGCTGCACATACTACAAGGCTTATTTGAACAACTGTGTGCTACTTCAGTTAGATACATAGCCTATAGGGAAACTCATTAGCGGAATGTTGTTTCATCTAAAAAATAGGATGCCACATGTTGTCCTACTAAAATCAGGGAGATGTGTTGCACTTTTTGTTGTAAGTATTACAATAAGAATTCATTTCTGTTGTTTCAGACAATTTGAAAGCTGTAAAAAAACAGGTAAAACCAAATAATGATGTTGTCCAATGCTAATTAATAGATAGTTTAAGCTAAAAATCATTAAAGAAATATAGAAGACTGAAGACTTATTTTATTTATATTTATATATTTAATACTTTTCTTCGCTAGTATTTCTTCATATGTGTCTTTTACTTCCATGGAAGCATTTCCTATTGTTTTCTCTTTGGTTATGAGTTCTACTGATTTATTCCTCTCTCTTTGTACATCCTTCCCATCATTGGCCATCCCCCCCCCCCCCTCTCATTTATGTTACCCAGTATTGTATTGTGCTGCACACTGTGGTATATGTGGTACCTTATAGTGTGTGTGTATATAATATGCTTGATATAGTTTTACACGAAAATATGCCAATACATAACTACTTCATATTTTCAGCTTTAGTCTTTTATATTTCCTTAATTATCGATTAAGTTGACGGCAAATATCGAATTAAAATAAATCAAGTAAATTTAATTTTAAAATAACAAATATTTCCATAAACTTGAAGAGTAAATGTTTTTACTCTCTTAAAAGTGCAAAACTCATATCGAATAAACAATCGGCAAGTAATGTTATATGTTTTTAGAGAATTTTTAAATCTTTCATCTGTCCAAGAATTAGGATCGTCAAGTGAATCAGGTTTCCGGGTTTGTGGAAATTTGTATGGAACTCCTGAATAATTAATTAATTTGAAAAACAAGGTTAAACTATTCTTTTAAACAATCATAGCAAAGTATTACAATGCGCTTTTCATACATTTTTAATTTACTTAAAAACCAGAAATATTTTGCTTATATAATGCTGCAAATCGTATAATGAGCGGAAGAAACACTTGTTCAAATATAATCCGTCGATGTAATAGTGCGCACATGCCCGCAAAATAAACTACAGCTTATTAGGAATATTAGAAAAATAGTTCTGAAAATAAAGGCAGTATTTATAGCATGTCAAAAGAAGCGCTGGACATTCACGTCGAGAGCGAGCGAGGTGGAAAAGCACCCAGCACAGAAAGATCGAGGGGGACAGTTTTGGATCGAATACATCCATCATTAAATCTCACCAGTCTAAATTGATCCCCACCACGAACCATGGTTCGTGTGCTTTATAAACATGCCTACACAGAGGCACGTTGATGATAGTAAGAGCACCCCCAAACAGCAAGCAAGATGGAGATAAAATTTCGGTGTTTGTAATTTAAGTTGATTTAGCTGACAGATAGGAAACGATAAACACACGCACAATGCGCAGTCAAAAACACCTGAGCGAAACAAACTAGTCTTCACCTGGCCGGTTGGTTTAGATCAAAAACAGCGCATCGCTTGTGAAGAACCCCCTTTTTTCACGCAGAGTGCCTTGAAGGCCTGTGCTGCATCGTTGGGGTAATTTTGGCAATGTGTTCAGCTGATATAGGACTTTATCTATATCTATATATATATTAATAATTTCACCGAAATAAACTATTTGACGTGCATAAAGCAGATTAATCTAAGCTTAAAGATTCCGTGCATCCGTTTATTTTTTCGTCGTTTTAGTCTAACTGGCTTTTTATCCCAAATATTGACGCCACATGATTTAATTCCATCCATAGAGCTATAAATATATAGACACGATACCGGATGCAATCTGACTGATGAAATAAGTCTATCTATCCAATTAAAATCAAGTATTTTCGAACTTAAAATTACGTGACTTCATATGAAATATGTATAAAAACTTAGAGATAAATAATTTAAATCCTACCTCATTATTTGCAACCCATTTTTCTCCTATTTCTACCAGATTTAAGTTTCAAGAGATTAACCCCACACAATTGAATATCATATTCCAGTTTATTCCACTACATTTATTTATAACGGTAATTATTTCCTAATCTAAAGCAAATCAGTCAACATTAAACTGTTTCTTACTTATGTGAAATAGTAAACTATGTAAAAATGAAATTTCAGAATCTGTGAAAGGTATAAAGGAAACTTTAGATTATATTCTACAAATTTATGGGAATATAGATTACCCGATGACGTAGAAGATATTTCAAGCTTCACAAAGATCCTTAAGGTCGTTAAATACAAATGTATGTTCACATATACATGTACCCTATGCATACGGGAAGGGATCGAACAAATGGGCACGTAACGAAACAACAAAAATGCATCATCTTTGTAAAAAATAGAAAACATACGTTTTATATATTATAACTGCATATCTCTCGTAAAATCGACGAAACTTTGATTTGGGTACTGATTAATTCCATGTCATAATTAAATAGTACAATAAAGATAACTTTTTAATGCAGAAAATATTTTTAAATTCTATTTTTTCTATAAAATGAAAAAAATCATATTTTTACTTATTTATACAATAAAAAATTGACCGTTTTTACAATGTTATACATATGTTACAAAACAGATTTGTTTAACTATATGCAATGTTTCAAAGCTCTACTCGATTATTATGTGGGGTGGGTCTAGTGAGCCTCACCCGGGGATATAAATGCGCAAAACAGCCGGGTGTGAATAGGGCGTTAATCATTTATCTTCAAACAAATTTATAAATATTTCTTATTTTATCTAGAAATCGGGTTATATTGTAATATACTACTTACACAGTCAATCAGGAGTAGACGCAAATTATACATTTTAAAATATACACATTGGTAAGTTTCTTCCAAATATTCAATTAAAATAATGCTATAATAATAAATGTCGTAATCAGGGACGTACCGAGAATTTTGAGCTGATCCGCTGTGGTAACCAAGGACATGAGAATCCGCATCTTCCCAATTGACACCGGCTCCCAGACAATCGTCATCTCCAGTTTATCAGACTGAGCTCCACTGCGTACAGGAAGCAAATCCTTCTCAGAAAAGGCCATCGTGTTCCAGAGCAGGAGCGGTAGATAGCCTGAATTATCCCGAGCAGCTCGCAACAGTGGGTGCAGTTCTGCCGGCACTTGGCGCTGGTCGATACTCAAGTAGTCACTCAAGACTGACAACTGGATGCGAGAGCGCCAGTGTACGACCGGTGGCTCCTTGTTTGTCTTCGTGGTTCCGGTTGGATCATCCGAGTCTTTGTCAGCGCTTGGAGAAGGCGGATCTTCTTTTTCTGTCGTTGGCTTATTCTGAGATGGGAAAGGTAGTGGTGTTTAGCGAGGAATACTTCAAGGAGGCGCACAATATAGAAATAATTCAGTCAAATTTAAACCGCTATTAGATGAAAAATAATGAAAATTATAACTCAGAATTACCCGACATTTTCAATACAGCAAAATTCGAATTAAAAAGAAGTTGAACTCGTGAGTTGTTAATATGAAATTAATAAAAAGGACAATATATAACAATGCATTTTGAGAATGAATACATAAATTTAAAATCTTAGAAAAGTGCCAAATCATCTAAATTCCTTCAAGGTGTACAACGAATTTAAAAATCGATTTAAAACTGTTGCAATGGTATCCACATAGTACTGTAATTGAAGATCAATGTACAGAACAGCTCAATTATAAAACTCTCCCATATTTTATAATTCAAAATACATTTTCTGGCTCTTTTCAAACCCTACAGTACTATAAGTAAAATAGAACCGATACATCATACCCGAAATATAAACTAAATTACTGATGGAATAAGTTTTACGACTCAAAACAAGCGTATTTCACGTGATACAAATCACACAAAACTATGAAGAATCAATTGTTGAAATTTTCATAATAGCGAATTTTTCTGCTGACATATTTGAAATATATAATATATTGATTATTGTAAATTATAAGACTGTTGCAAAGCTGTTCGAACGATCGAACCAATTCAAAAAGTAAAATGGATCATTGTCGAACCGGTTTGACGATCCAAGCAATATGTCTACACTATCTAACTAGTTCGAGGAACAAAACCTGCATATCAAGCATGATATGTTTATTTGCTGCGCAAAAATTGTCTCTCATTGTCTAAGTGCAACCACATGATAACTACTGGTTTTAGTGGCTGAACTCTATATATAATATATATATAATAACGTATCCACATACCTATATAAGCTACGACCACTACAATGTCAAATTTTGTAAGCTGATATAAGTTATTACTATATTGAAATACTGAGGATCAATGTATTCCTACCAGCCGATGAATACTAATACAATATGAGTACTGAAAGTGAATATGATATAGTTAAGTAGATCGTATTTTTGCATATACCAGAAAATTATTGTCACTGATTATTCGCTGTTATTCATATTTCATAGTAGCTCGTTGAACCGGTTCAATCGTGTAGATATACATAATACCATTTCATCGAACTAGACTAGTAGAATCATGTCGACTAGACACGGCTGAAGACTAAAATATTCTTAATATTAGTTAATGTTAAGAGTATTTATTTTAAAAAGAAAACGCAAGCACAATTCGATTTATTGATTTAACTATCTGTCAGTAAGATTTATTCGTCATTCCATCGCTAATATCGATCTGACAGAATAAAATGAAAATAAGTGAAACTCACGTCTCCAGAAAGCAGGTTGTACATAGTCCGATCAGGCACCTTAAATTTGGTTGGCTTCACCGTCGACGAGATAACATTGGAACCAACTTTTGATTGGCCAGGAGGCATGAGATAAGCGATGAGAGACATTGATTGATTCCGCTTCACGTACTCGGGTATTGTTATATTGAGAGTTCTGAGTCATTGGTTAATTATTAGGATAACATCATACAATTTACTGGTTCATAGTCATAAGATGTACATGTAGCTCCCATAATACTGACTCAGATCACATATTATAATATCCGATAAGTTCACCCTGATCTAATGTCCATTTTTTATAATTATATTTATACGTTAGTTGTACAAGGCAAATTTAATACCCCTTTAGATAAAATAATCTTAAATATACGGAATAACAAACAAATTTAAATGAAAATAGTTCATAATATATTCTTTTATGTTTAACTTAAATACTTTAAGTAGTGTAATGCCCGATTTATATTTTGAAAACGACTCTTACACCAGTGTGAAACGAACTAGAAGATACAAAGCAAGTAACTGTTCTGTCACACAAAAATTGACAATGATGTAACACTAAAGCTTGATATGTAGTCTAAAATATTAAAATAAATGTATATTCAGTAAGACGAAATATAGAAAAATACTAAAACAATAAGAAGTTTTACTTTATATTTAATCAAGCATTAGTACTAATTATGGTTGATAGTGTCTAGTAGACAATAAAATGCTTGTACCAATATGTTCAAAAGAAATCACTAATAGTATAACATCAACTGAGTCCAAGATTAATGGGTTTTTTCGAAGATTATTCTACTTATAATTTCTTATCAAATAGAACATAACATCTATTGTAAAAGAGAAATATGCAAAACTGCGTACTTACTCACTAAATCCAACTGTTTGTTGAACTTCTTTTGAGAAAATTTTCGTACTTAGTCCCCCATTTGGAGTTGATGTGTAAACAGCCAACTGTAAAGAAAAAAATGTGACTATGGATATGAACTTATCTAAATTGAAATTTAATTGATCACAAGTTTCAGTTTTAAGGATAGCCCTAATTTACTACGAAGCGAAATGATCAAATAGGTAAACTAAAGGCAAGCTGAACGCAATCTTAGGTTATTAAATACTTAGGACAAGCTTAAAATTAAAAATTGTCTAAAGATCACACTGTGTGTTTTACATCATATAAATCGATTAAAAGCAAAATAATGTAATTTAGAGGATACAACTAGGGGACTAAATTATCTTCTACGTGATCTATTTTTAGCACACTATACAGCTCCTTTTAAAAGTTGTGTTAGTAGGTAGAGGCAAATTCCCTGAGTGAGACAGTCAACACACCGGTAGTTTTCAAGACTAATCTAACTCTGTCAACTTCAATGCCTAGAACTGACACAGACCCTTATTACTATTTGCATCGATCTTGAGGCAATAATTTAAATAAGAAAATTAACTCACCGTGAACTTCTGGTCCAAACCATAGTAGGGTTTGACACAGTAGTATGCGTCCGTACACTGTGTTGGGAAGTAAAGGTTGTAGAAGGAGTAGCCACAGTAGAGGATGTAGGCCCCTACCAGTGACCCCAGGAATGAGGCCAAATTCAAGCCAAACATCTCTTAAATAGTGGAAAGTATTAGAGGTTGGGCGATTGATGAAACAGGTAAGTTCCAAAAAATGGTATCCAAAATGATATAAAAGTAAACCAAAAATATAGTATGATTAAATGATATGTCCATGTCTACAGTACTTTAACATATTATAACATTACAATAAATTTTAAACTTGCAACAACAATTTCAAAACAAATTATAAAGAATATATTTACATAATCAAATTTGATAATCTTATATGGAAAATTTATATTTAATTAAAATGCAAGACAGATGTTATGTTTACAACTAAACGAATTAAGCTTAACATTTTAAAATTAATAATCTAATTTATTACATATTATTATACAGATCTGTATACCCTATATTACCACATATACATACATATATATCACAAATCAAAGTTTAAAATGAAACTGTCTCTTTTAAACCACAAATAACTAGAATAATTATGTAATACACAATGAAGACGCATGGAATATAAGAATTTAAATTTGTATATTTTTTCAGCACATTTTTAGCACACTTACAGCACATCTTATCTCAACCCTTTGTAGATAATGCTGTTATTTATACCCAGTAGATAAGAGCGGAAGGGGGTGTACCACCTTTATAAACCTAATAAATAACCTTATAACTTTCTCTCCAGTTGTATTTATTAATTTATCTGTGCTATTATAATGGACTCATTTCTAGTTTATTTTTGGTAGCATAACAAGACAACCTCTTTCTCTGCCTATAACAAGTTTATTCTATAAGCCTCTTTATTAATTTATTACTTCTTCATTAATTTCAAGTTTGTTACATAAGCCTCTTTATTTATTCAGTTTAAATGTGTCTTTATATGTTTAAATTATCCAAATAAAGAGAAAAGTTAGACAGTTTAGCATAAACTTTTAATATATTATCAAACGTTTTGATCAAAAGGCATTTGACTTCATCAGAAGAAAATAAGCACTATTGATAGTACAGATATAAACAAAATTTTACAGAGAAAAAGGCACCAGAGTTGAACAAATGAGAGTTCAGAGGAGGTTTACGGTATCGAATATGAAGAGCTTCTTTAATATTAAGACTAAAATTACTTTTAGCAGAATCAAAAATGTTAAAGTTATTTTTAGGAAGATTACAATTATTACCGGAAAGGATGTGGAGATGGATAGGAGACTGAGAAGAGTTTAAATGTTCTAATATTCTTGTTCCGAGATGATGTTTAGTTTTTCCAATATAGGAAATATCAGGATCACCCTGACAAATATAATTATAAATAACATCACTCTTTAATTGA
>JAYRBW010001465.1:0-13994 GCA_036023295.1 Invenusta paracnida | reverse complement strand
TATAAATTTCTTTAAATTTGATTTCACAACATTTCGAAAAATGCAGATAGGATAGTTTTGATAAATTACAGCGATATATTATTTGTTCATTTAGCATAAGATTTTACCAACATTTTTAAACAAATAATTTGGGATGCTAAATTTCCAAAATTGGAATAGAAATAGTTTGGGATGCTAAAATATGGAATCAAAATAAATTTGCTCATTTATATTATATTTATAAAAGACAGGGTTTATGTCAGTATTTTGGTTATTATAATCATGTCTATTCTTTATTGTTATGAGTATGATGGGAATTTATTAAATATGTGGGTGTGTTGATTTCATAAGTTGATATAACTTTTGATTTTACTAAAGGAGAGGTATAAATAAAGAGTAAAATAAAATATGTATAGATATCTGGTGGAATATATATTTATATATATTATGTTGTATTAATAAATAATAAATATCAAACTTGGGGAGATAAACTTTTGTTATTACAATCAGAAGCTTAGTATTCAATACTAGTAGTTTTTAGCCATTTTTGTTATAATAGCTTTAGAGGCAATTAATAAGAATATGTCTATCACAAAGAAAAAGTTTAATCTTATTGATGATGAAATTCTGGAAATAACAAAATAAAAATTGTTTTGAACAGATATTATAGTACCTATGGTTATATATAAGTCATTTTATTACTTACACAGTATAAGTTTATAATACTACAACATGGATAAATCACATTATTAGTGCCAGCTACTTGAGTGAACACCCCTAAAGATAAATTAGTACAAAGATATCCTTCTTCAATATTGGACCATGAATACATCAAATTATTTAGCTAGGATGAATTTAAATTAATATAGTATAATTTAATTTATTTATTGACTTATAAAAACTCAAATTCAATGGAAAGTACACTGCATAAAAAGTGTCTAAATGTCAGACAAAATTGTCTAGTGTTCCAAGGTAGCAGAAAATTTAGGCATTAAATGTATCTAACATCAAGACAATGCTACTGTCTAAACATTAGTCACAATTTGTCTTAATGTTAGACAATATTGCTTAATGCCTAGATGCTAGTTTCCAAACTAAAATTTCTAGCACTTAGATGTTAATAATTGTTTAAATAATTGGAATAAAAATATTCCCTTTAAAATTAAAAAATATAAATATGAAAACTTTTATTAAAACATAACAAAAATCAAACAGACAACTTGTAATAAGCCCCCAAAACATAAAAACTCAGTATGATACAAACAAGAAAAACAGAATTCCAGAGTAAATATATGAACCTTTTTTTAATATATTCTGATTCAAGTGAAATAATTCATATTGATTTATACTCTAATGTAATTCTGCCCTTGAAATACAATTATATACTGAGACGGGTTTTTCATAATCAAATAGTGATTATATTATATGTACATGTACACAATTCATAAAAATATACAATATATATATGTAGTCTGGCAGCTCAGGAGGTTTATTCAAGTGAAAAGTGCAGGAATGAATGACTTTAAAATCTGAAAGTATAACTTGTATCTAGATAAAAAATGAATTTCTGCCATGGATAAAATATTTTATGAGTATTTTACTGTTTTCCATATTTAAAGAATTAGAGAAAATTGGGATACATCTAATACAGCATAGACATTTATATATGTGAAGAAAAGGGAGTAGCAAACATTTAGAATGAATGAATCACACGTATACAAGAAAAATTGTAATGGCAATCAAAAATACATGAAATAAGTCATGAATAGCACAAATAATACTGATATACTATGTAGGAAGAATAATATGTGAGAAAATAATTATATGTCAATGGCAAATACCATGCAAAGAAAGATAGATGGGCAAAAACAGTGAAAAATAAGAAATGTAAAATTTAACAAAATGTGCACATATTGTTAAAGTACATTGTAATTATTTTTTGTCAATGGCAGTGTTTTGCTTTTGCCAATGACAAGGCAAAATGTAAACATCAAAAATTGAAAATGACTATAATACTCATAATTTTGGTGGTTCAATGTCATAAAAAATACCAGGTGCAAGCTATGCACAAGATACAGAAGCCTATTGTAATAAAAAAGAAAAATTGACAGGGGAAAGTGAGATAAGAAAGAGATGAATGAATGCAACTAATTACAAAAAGTTTGAAATCAGTTTGACAGTCTTAAAAAATAGGGAAGGACTAAAAATGAGGGGCTGGGAATTAAAGGTGGGGAATAGAAAAAGGAGGGGAAGTGCAGAGTGTATAAGGTTTATAGTCAGTAGCAAGTGAAATACAAATTAAGCATGAAAGAAAAATATGTATATAGTGGCAATTGGCTCACTCTGCTACTGCTCGTGTGCAGAAGATCTTGGGATGGGAGTAAGTGGGGATCCTAAATGGAGGGGGGTGTTTCAGAGGGAACCAAATTATGTGACATTTAGCTGGAATTTTAGTTCTTAAGGATGAGCTAAAAATGGCTAAAGTTGCACAATATTAACAAGTTAAGGAATAAAGTCAGAATTCCACACACAATAACACAAGGGTATATTTTGTACACCAGAGATAGTAAATGTCAGTATATAAATCAAAAAGGCACTGAATTGGAAGCACAAGATAACTATGAATGAGAATAAGTTACAATAATCAGAGCATTGACTTTACATCTGTTGCCAAGATGGTTAACAATTGGGATGAGAGATTTTACTCTCACTGGCTCAAGGAGATACATCCTAGGGCTCTGATTGGCTGGAGGTGGTCTAGCAGTGAGATACCACCTCCAGTATGGGATAATTTGGCACTCAACTCCATTGATTGTTACAGAACATCTCAGATTTAATTTTTTTACATCTATTTTATATATTATAACTAGTCATACAAGACAGTGCACTGTGACACATGTGTTACAATATATTATATATGCAGCATCTGACATTTAGACATTATTTGTGGACGTGTCTAACTGTTAGACACCTCTAACCATTAGACTTTTGTCTGACAGTTAGACAATTTAAAATCTGAACATTAGATGCATCTAAGCATTAGACACTTTTATGTCTGACTGTTAGATGCGTTTTATTGTTAGCCAAACTCGTCTGACGTTTAGATGATTTTTTTGTAGTTTAAACACATAAATAGACAGATCAATCACATGTTTCATTATATAATATCTTATATGTGTAATACTTTTTCTAGTTCATAGAAAGTTTTTTATATATCTGAGTTGTTTTATGTAGACTAGTGTAATAAAATCCTACTAATATCAAAATTTGTAAATAATGATGACATTGGAATGAAAATATTTTTAAAATATTTATTGATATATTAATTAATTTTGACTAAGCAACTTAAAAAAAAATATTTCACATTATTTGTGAATATGTTAAAAGATATTTATGTTATGCTTTGTTATATAAGTTGCCTTCAAAACAGATGTGATGGGAAAAAATGGAACAAGGCACATTTTTAGTATTATACAATATATATTATGTATATTGCCAAGGTTGTCTATATAGGTCACATTGTATTCTTGCAATTAGTATACTTCAAATTCAGTATAAGTTTAATAAACAAGATTAGATTATTTATTACTTATTAGTTATACAATTATTAAGCTTTATGGTGTTTTTATTTACTGAAAAAAAAACTTTTCTAATATGTAAAGGATCTTAAGTTTTCAAGGTCATAAAAACTGTAGTAAATTATTGACTAAACATGTAGCTTAAATTGATGGTATATCTACAACTTTTAATATGTTATGAACATCTATATTTACATCTGGATGATGTTTTTGTAGTGTACTTATAGCTTATCATAAGTGATAGTAGAAAATATTATTGAAGGAAGATTGTAAAAAATAAAAAAAGTGGTAAGTATATAATTGCAGGATAGACTATAAATAGAGTTATATAAAAAATAGTTATCTAATTATAGGGCAGCAGTAAAAATCATATATTAATATACTATATCATTTAATATAGTGGGTATCAGTAGAAAATATCATGAATCATGATATATCATAGTAGAAAAACTAATGAAAGGTGGTAGCTAAGAAACTAAAAGAAGGCTGAAATAAATTCTTATTATAGGTTACTAATAAAAATTTTTAAGAGCAGCAGTAGTAAAAAATCTTATTGTGAAAGGCAATATTATAGATTATAATATATGTAGGAGTTGAGATTCTTATGAAAAGCAGCAGTATCGAGTTTCTTATAGCTAGAGGGCAACAATAAAGATCCCTGTACAGGTAATATTAAAGATTTTTAGGTTATGTGTAAAACTGGATGCTGATTTCTAAATCCACTTCCAATATTACCAAAAATATGCTAGTATTAGTAAGTTAAAATGAAAGGCAATTCCAATACCATGGGCAATTGAAAAAAATAGATAAAATTAAATGCTGATTGCAAAAGTATTTAATGACAATACAAAAAATAATTTCTCATGACTTAAAGTTAAATTTATTTATATTATTTGAATGTAAAATATACATTAAATAAATAATTCACAACAGTAATAATATTTCCTACAATTCTAAAATACCAATAAAGAATTTCTTCTGATTCTATTATATTTATCAATATAATATCTGGGATTCCACTACTTATATAAATATTACCCTTGATTCCATTAATAATACCTCCAATTCCATTAAATTAATCAAGAATTCTTCATATTATATCAATTAATTCTTCTGATTCTATTATAGTCAATAAATACTTGGAACCAAATCCATCATATAAATCAATAAATAACTACAATTCCATGATATTAATCAATAAATACCTCCAATTCCATTAGTTAATTATTTCAAATCAAATATATATAATAAGTTATAAAATACATCTGATTCTATATTATAAATCAAGAAATACTTCCAATTCCATTAATCAAAATATATAATGATATTGGATATATTAATAAGTCGAATTGGAAGTATTTCTTGTTTAATATGATATAATCAGAGGTATTTATTGACTAATATTATTACAATTTCCATATTTGCACATTAAAATCATTAATATAGAGATATCTTTGACTACTATAAAAAAGTATAATTCAAAGAATTAATTAATAGAATTGAAAGTATTTCTTGATGAATATTATGGATGAGAGCTATTTCAAAATTAATTTAATGGAATCAATTGTATTTATTGACTAATATAGTGGAATTGGAGAAATATCCATGAATAAATTGGAATGGAAATAATTTATTGAATGAAATGATGGATTCATTCAAAAGTATTAAATAATGAAATCAAAAGTATTTCTTGATTAATATGATGGAATCAGAGGTAGGTATTATACGTTAATTTAATGAAATCTAAAGTATAAATTAATGGAATCAAGGTTATTTATTTACTAAAATAGTGGAATCAGAGGTATTTATTGACTAATATTATACAACAGGAATAATTAACAAATGGAATTAGAGATATTTCCATATTAATATCATTGAATTAGAGATATTTTTTACTAATATAATATAATAAAATTCAAAGAATGGATTATTAGAGTTGTATTTCTTGGTGAATATGATGGAAACTGACCTATTTTAAATTAATTTAATGAAATCTGAGGTTTAGATGAATGGAAACAAGGCTATTTATTGACTAATACAGTGGAATCAGAGGTACTATATATTATACCTGATGAATATATTGAAAAAAAAATTAGTATGGTGGAATTGGAGAAAACGCTATTGTTACTGTGGGCAATTTATTTGTTGCTTTTTCTATTGAAATAAAATCAATTTGTTTTTAAGAAAAAGGAGAGATACTATTTCTTACACTGCCATTTAATATGTTTGGAATCAGTATCTGATTTAATCCATTTTTCAGTTGGCATTAGAATCAATTTTTACTTTAGTTATTTTTTGTAGTATAGGAACCAGAATCGGATTTAGAAATTAGCATTCAGTTTTATCCACAACCTGATTCTTATGTCATACATTTTTTTATCAATTTTAAGAATAACAAATATTTTAGAAATACAAACATTATATATATGTTTTAAATTATTTCCTAATTTGTTTAATATATATTTTATAGCTAGTTATATTGTCTATAATGGTTAAGGGCTTCCTATATTTTGTTATGGGTTTAATTTTATTATTGTTATATATATATATATATGAAGTTATTTTTTAGTTAATAAAGATATCAACCAACATGGGCTATTTCATAATTTTTTACATAAAATCTTTAACCTTAAATCGGATATCATTTATGTTGACAGGGAAAATAATATTTACTAAAAATAGTATTTTTATTGCTTTTGTTACTTAACACTACGTTTATCTGCACTTTTTATAATTAGTACATTTTGGTTATATACACAATTCATTACATTCAACATGTTATAGATAATTATTTTAATGATCGAAAACATCATTATTTCTTTTAATGATATTTTTAGATTTCAGAGTGTTCCACAATCTACAATATGGTTTGGGGGTATGCTTTTACAGTTTTCAAAAATAAATATTTTTAATATATGCACTGATACAATTGCTTTTATATATATATATTTCAACTAGATTTTGTATTATCTGACCTTCTTTCTTTTTATTAAACATTTGTCATATACAGGGTGTACCAAAACATACATAGGTACACAGATTAAGGAAATTGAAGAATTTTGTTTATCAATGAAATTTATAATTCAAATATTATTTGGAAATTCCAACTCAAAATCTATTGATAGTTTCTATTAATTATTTATTTGCTACATTAAATAAATTATGGTTAAAAGCAGGTTGCTTTCCAAAGATGAAAGAGTCAATTTTTTGGTGGAAAATTTCTTTTGTTACCTGTAACAGAAATGTTTAATGATAAAAAATCATGCATGTAACATCAGTCACAACAATGCAAAATATGCTAATATCACGGACAAAATGCTGCACTGAATGTATTGAACATATTGGTCAGTTCGAGCAGTTTTTAAAAATGATGTGTATTGTTTAAACAGTTATTATTAATTTATTCTTGTTATTTTCATATTATAATATTTACATATGAATTTTATTATACTATATTTAGATTCTTCAATTTTCCCATTGTGCATATGTTTTGGGACACCCTGTGTATACACATATTAACACTTTGTTATATTTCATTTTAACATGCAATTTTAATGACACTTTTTTAAACATTTATATGATTTATATGTGATAGCAGAATGAATACTACAGATTTCTTTATATTTCTCTGACTTAATTCTTTTAAAATATTTCATTCTCAGCTTTACTGCTTTTTAATATGAGTTTACATTATATTATTTCAATAGCTTAGATTTTCTCTTATCTCTTGATTTTAAATTGAATACAATTTTCTATAGAATCTAAGTCTATTAATCTTATTTTTATTATTTTTTTGTATTTTTGTATCTGCACAATTTTAAATTAATTTTAATTTTTTTAATTTTTTAATATGCTCATATTAGTAAGTTTTTAAATTGTAAAACAGTTTTTATTTATATTCATTACTGCATAATGCTTTTATCACTATATGACTAAATAAAGTGTTCTAGCTGTTATACTGTTTGATTAACTATTTTTAGTATATGTTAGTGTACATTTTAGAATTTATATTATAAGTAGCATTTATATTTAGAATATTTACTTTGAAATTATTTATAATAATACACTTTTATAAATTTAGAGTGTTAATTTGAAAGTCATATTTTTACTTACTACATCACAAATTCATTAGTTTAGAAAGGGCTACTTAATATACATATATATTGAAAAATACAAATGTTCGTTAAAATCAGTGAAGCAAAAACACTTTAAGATATTAAAATAATATGTTTACACCTGTTTACTTTCTCGTACTATTGTGTTATTCAATTATTTTTTTAGTTTTGCATTGTTTATTTCTTCTCATAGATACGTCCCAAACT
The DNA here is from genome assembly GCA_036023295.1 of Invenusta paracnida. Classification (NCBI taxonomy): domain Eukaryota; kingdom Metazoa; phylum Platyhelminthes; order Proseriata; family Coelogynoporidae; genus Invenusta; species Invenusta paracnida. The sequence goes on along the minus strand of JAYRBW010001465.1, from coordinate 6,115 downwards.
CTCAGTATGAGCAGAATAGTTCATAGAAGTAGTTACTCGTTTGAAAAAGTGCTCGAAGAAGTCCAAGAGGCCCGGAGTCGGGAACAGGAGATCCACTCATTTCTAACAACAACGACCACTTCGCCGACAACAATGGCGTCAAAACGGAGGGATTTCAAAACACCAGTGAATGCGAAGGAGGAGGAACCGAATCAATTAGAATTCTGTCCCGGTATTGTTCATCTTCTCAAGGACAAGTTTTCTCAACTATCGCGTGACAGTCAGCCAACTCGTTTCGGTTCTCCTCTAAAGAGTCAGCAAGGTCAACCACGATCACGCAGCATTAGTAATCTCTTTACCGCAGCATCACAATCAGATGTTGTATCAACCACCAGCAAAAACACAGAATACACTGCCCACTACATGGGATCTTTAAATCGCGAGCGATCACGGCAGAATTTTAGAAAATCGTCGGAAAATGTTCTCTCGAATCAGGATCGTTTGATAAGTCGACCATTGGTTAGTGGGGAGAGAAATCTTTCAAGTACAACTTCCTCGGAAGATGGCAGTAAGGTTAGTATTGAGACAAATTCGAAGCTAGTCGGTGATCGGTCTAGAGAACGAGGTGATATATCGCCTCCTTTGTTCAAGAGTGAAATTCACAACGATATTGAGGAACTAGAGGAGCTGCCAATAAAAAATATAGTTTCTGCTACTAGAAGTATTTTCGAGTGTCTTACCGTGAATTCGACACCTTCCCTATCTCAGCATCAACTATTAAAACAACCGTCTTCTTCAAAAAAAGAGTCAATTGAGGGATATTTACCATCCAATCGCCGAGGCAGTGGTGGAGATTTGATTTCTCGAGCAGGTAACTCACCACACACAATGCAGTTGACAGAAAGTGCTATGATAAAATCCTCTCCTTCTTCGCAACCTCACTACGTCAACAATTCAGTTAATTCCTCATTGGCCCTTAGAAGACCTAGTATTGACAGTTCCTCTTCCTCTTCATTTGTTTCAAAACATCGGGGGGGATCATCCCATTATTTTAGTAACACCGCTAATGGGACGTCCACAACTGTTGGACAAACTGTTGTGAAAAATTCTAACAACGGACCCTCCATATCTACCCCAACGTCTATGCACGTTGTGGATACTTCTCCTGCAAATGAGTATATACCCCTAGCTCGGGTGGCTGCAACGAGGAAGTCATTTCAGGCAGCCGTTGAGGATTCCTCTAGGCCATCACCTGCATTTCATAAATCTTCAAAAGAAGAATCCACTTCGTACCCCAAATCTCCAATGATTTACAACAGTACCTCAGTCTTAGAGAGTAGATCAGTTGGCTTGAAACCCCACTCAGGTAATTTGAAACAAGCGTTAGTGGATACATCACCGATAATAGTTTCGTCTATTAACGACAGAGTGAATAATACTCGTCAAACAAATGACAAAACTTCGGCGCAACAAGCCTGGGACAATATACCTGCACCACCTAGAAGAAAAACATTTATCGACGAGGCTAAGCACGTTTCTATAAGCGCAGAGGAATTGAGCTCAAGTCGTAAGTTTGGAAAGTCGTGGATCTTCTCCACCGACGTCAAAAGTATCTCCACCAATGGATCGGTTGCAATTGAGGTCAAACCGTCGACCACAACTACATCCGAGCCTTCCTCGACATCTGAATGTAAAATGACAGCTGAGCGTCTCGCCCAGCAGACGTTTTGGGATAGTTATCGCACCGAGGACGCTAAGGGACATGCCCCAAGTAGCGAATTAATTGCTGAGGCACGGGAGTTGATGGCGAATAGTCGAGAGGAAGAGGAGGACAGCGATCTAGATGCTTTGGACGGGGAGATTCAGTTGGTTGAGTCCTCTGGTATCAACACCACAAAGTCTAATATCAGGCGTGAACAAGCTAATAAGAAGTCGGTAAGTTTAAATGTACATAGTTCTCATTTATTTTTATATACGCGGCCAACCGTAAGTTCCCGTACCCCTAATAAAATAAGGAAGGTGTACATTGTATGTGTTTTTATCGGCAAATATTTTCTTGGAATGTTATCATAATAATGTAAATAAAATTGTTGAACGGACTAATAACATTTCAACTATTCTGTCTGAATGAACGAATAATACCTTGCGTGTTATTCTCTACTGTTGAATTTGGTCATTAAAAGTAGTTTGCATAATTGAAAAATAATTTACAATCCTAGGCATCGTTTTTGTATTTTAGTTTATTCGTACATATTTTGAATATTATATATAAAAATAAATAAAATTTCAAACTGTAGAAAGGGAACTAATATTTTATTTGTCTTTTTAAATCTATGTAAACTGTATTTTAAACGAATATATGTGTAATCTAGCAATGTTCTATTTGAATGGTAGTTAATATTAATGTATTCTATAGATTATGTGTTTTTTAGTATACTAGTTTAATTCGTTTTCCGATTGTACTTCTTGCCTTTAACCCCTAATTTCACACAAGTTTATATTGGGTATGTTTCAGGTTTCAGAGTTATAGTCAACGGGTCTTACTGTGTAAATGTTAATTAGCAATATATTTATGTGGTAATTTGATACATGATTTATTGCCAATAACGTTTATGTGTATTTTGTCTCTGATTAGGTTTACTGAAGCTTTGTCTACTTCACTTTTTACTATAATATGTGCGCTTAATTATTTTTATTTTAACTAAACAAATATGTGGTAAATTTTACATTTCCCTAGAAACGCCAGGATATGAATTCCCATATTTTATTGTGAATAGTAACCTATAATTCTGCTTTATATTAGCACAAAATAAAGTGGTTTCTTAATGTATTAATTACCCCACATTAGAAATAAGACACTTATATGTATTGATTAGTAGGTTTCATTTTTTTTCAACATTCCCTTCTAATTTCTTCATGTAAATGCTTGTGAAAGGGACATTTTAGTGCTCCCTGTGGCCACATGGCCACAACTAAATAAGTGTTTTCTTGATCAATATTTATGTTAAATAGTGTTATGTTTTATATTTAATATTTTACTCATAATTTCTCAATTATGGAAGCATAACATTTTGTTTTAATTTGGTCCGATTGGTTTTAATCAGATATATAAATTTTGATTATAGTTAAATAATGAAAAGGTTGTTATATTTTTGATACTTGAATTTCATTATTTTTCAATTACGTCGATGAATATATGTAGTTACGAATATACTGTAATATTGTCAGTAATACATTTTATTTGATACAGTGCAGTAATATATCATAATAGTATATTTATTGAAATTATATATTTTTATATATACACAAGAATATGTGTTTTGTTTTATTTTTGCATAAAAGCGTTGTTTTCTCAAGAAGCTGCTATTTTCTATGCCTTAAATCTAGATGCGAATTGAAACATGAAAGGTATGGGTGTGAGTTCTGCCGCTAATCTGTCGTTATTGTCATTCCAGACAAAATCTAGTGTCCATTAAAGAGCCATTTTTATAACGTGCCGCCCTGCTTGCCTATTTCATAAGAGATGAAGCTACCACAATGATCATATTATTCTAATCATATAATCATCGCAGTATGTATGTTAATGTATTATTTGCAGTCAGAGTGTACTGATGCGATATTTAGCATATTATTTATTTTATAATAATATTGTGTTTTGGCATTCCATTGAACGCCTCCTCAAAACTAAGCGATGCATTTTTCTCTTGTGTTTATTAATAGTAGCATCAATGCACTTATTTATTTATCTTGTAGATCGGTGTCGGATTTTTCTGTAGATTTTGTTTATAATGTTGATCAGTGTAGTAAAACACAATGCTTACACCAAACTTGGCATGTTTGGTAATATATGTTTTAATGATTATAATATATTGATGTTATATTCATAAACTCAGTAAACTTAATAATAATAATGAGTTAATAGATCAGCTTTACACCAAATTCATAAAAGAAATAAAAACGAATTACAATTATTTATAGAAGCTATTAATATATTTTTTTCGTTTACAAAATTTACATTCTTTTAAAAAGGGGTTGTCATTTTTTAGAAAAGCATTACTACACTGTCAAATTTCATTGAATTATAAATGAGAATAAAATAATATAAAGAACTGCAATTTGTCGCGTTTAGATATAAATCTAAAATTTCCTTTTATAGATTTTGCTTAAATAGTTTATTTTATAATTATTAGTCCGTTATTTTTTATTAAATTATAAATTATAAATAAAGGATGATAAAATTATACTTTATATTTCGTTGAGATTTCTTTATCATTGTATTTAATGTGGATTCTTTTGTTTTGGGGTTTACTAAGTACTTTTGAATGTTACTTTAAATATCATATATATTGACTTTGCTTCTGAGTTTCGACTATGCACATTAAATGTTCACCAATTAAAAATCTAGATTTTTTCTCATTGTTTTAATTTACATTTCGATTTTAGTATCTTTTTCTTGCTACGTACTTTAGCTCCCCTATACGTGGGCCATACTGGCCTGGTCCTTCAGACCAAAACGGGCGAGGTAATGCCTCAGGTTATTAGGTTGGATTTTTCTGATGGTGTTGTTATGATTGGATAGATATTTGTCTCTTACGAACTTCAGGGTGGAGATCGAGTGAATCATAGTATCTTCTCCAAGGTGGCATCTGTCGCACATTGGGGATGATGCCTTGCGAATCTTATATTTGTAGGTCTTGAAGTTGGGCAGTAGCCTGTCCACACTTGGTAAAACATATAAGTCTCGTCCCTTCGGCTTCTGTGGCTGGCGGTGTAGTATCTTGTTCTGCTAGTATTTATCTTCTATCTATATGCTACTTTTTATGTCAAACTTATTAAATTATGATATTAATAAATCCCAGAAATATTTATTGATTTTCATTGGTTATAATTCAACATTAGCTTATCACTTATATTAATGATTTGATCAATAATCATTATTTTATCAGCTATCGTCTTAGTTTATTACTGTGCAGTATTACTTCTTTAAAATTGTATAACTGTTGTTTAAATATATGCAAGTACTTTGAGGATTTGTTATGTATTATGCTAGAAACTTTTTCTATATATTCAATAGTCTTTTTTAGGTTGCATTTATTAATATTATTTTCATTATTCTTACCAATATTATTGACTGTTTTCTATTTACCATATGTCGTATGTGGTGTCTTTTGGTTAAGTTTAATTAGACCAATTGTGTGTAATACATTATTAAGCCATTTTAGGTTATGTAGTCCGTTTATATTTCTATAATTATTTACAAATTTTAATCTTATTCAGATAATATTAATTTTCCAGGTATTATAAATTATAATAAAATTAAGTACCCTATAAACATCTCCAAATCGGAAGTTGTGTTTCTATTTAAGTTATTAGAACACTGCTGTAAATGTATCAAGTCAGATAATTTACACTTTTAGGTCACTTCGCAGTGATCGTGTGAATAGTTACACTTCATCAATAGCGGTACATCAGCACACCAACATACATACGTCATAGTATACGTACGTCATAGGAATCTACAGATTAGTTATAGTAGGTATGTGGAAGTCTGTTTAAATAGACTGAAATAATCGACAGTCTACTATGTTTGTTTACTTACATTGATGAATCAACCAACAACTACTTCAACTTTTTAGATGGTTTTTAATTATATGATTGCAATTTGTCATCTTCATTATCATATATATAGTTAACGGCAAAGCAAAGTAAGCCGTTTTATTACTAGATATACAAGTATCACTAGAGTAACATTTTATAATAATTTACAGTTTTCTTCCAGTTGCAATGCATTTATGGTAAACTAAAAATTATTATATACTTCTGTATAATTTAGATTAAAGATTAAGTCTTACGTGTTGTTTCCTACAAGTCGTTAAATTTAATGAAGTATTTTTTTTTAATAATGCTTTTTTGTATTTTTATTTTTAAAGCAAATTTTTATTGTGTTTTATTGACAATATGATTAAATTTCTTCAATAATTTCAACTATACTTTTATTAGACTGAATGAAATAGGCCATTCAAAGTAGCGGTTGGGTTAACTCCATTGGTTATCGGCTGGTTACGATTCGGTTGAAATTGCCCGTAACCAGTCTGTAATCACTCGGTTGAAATTTGAGATAATGTTAGACACATTT
>JAYRBW010001454.1:0-13994 GCA_036023295.1 Invenusta paracnida | reverse complement strand
AATGATTTTTTCTAATAGACTCTTATGTACTCTATATTGCTAGCATATCCTATAATAATATGTAACAGTCTATTTTTTTTAAATATTTTATACTGGGTGCATAAGGCTAATTAAGAAGTCAAGATAAATATAGACATATAAAAAAAATATAATTTTATGGACAAAACATTTAAATAATAGTACAACACAACAATAATTCGTCGATAACATGGATCAATTACTGAATAACTAATATTAACTAGGATATGTAGTACGAATCTAGAACCAATTTCTAAATACCCCGTAAAAGATGGAGAAGGAGGAATAGGATAGTGAGGGTTTGTAAAGACAAGATTAGTATATGGTTGCTTACATAGCAGTTGTATGTCACTCCCTGATCCAAAGCCAGCTGAAAGATGAGGTCCAAATCCAACACTACATACGAGCGTTTTAGAGATGATAGCTTTTGAAGCAGCCTTGAATAAGGTCCAAGAGATGATCCCCCGACAAAATCCATCAGGTTACATACAGACAGCCAATCATACATCAACTTCCTCGAAGAAGGCCAGTCTTATGACCCTCTTAACGTCAAATTATGGAGCCAACTCAATAAGATGAATTAACATCCACGTCCAATGGGTTTCGGCACACTGGGGTCGACGCTAACGAAAAAGCGGACAGAGAGGCTGACCACGCTGCAAGATTGGGGGAAAATGATACCCCGAAAGGCCTCAACGTGGCCAAAAAACATCACAAAAGATGATACAAAGACTAATGGATTAGTAACTCTGGGAGCGATTGGTATGCTAATAAACCGGGAAAAAACCTCTTCCCAAAGAAATCGAAAACAGCCTCAGTAGAGCCGACTCAGTCACTATACACCAAACACGAGTCGGAAGACAAACATTCACCAACAAATTTCTCCACTTTATTGGCAAAAATGACAGCGCCAAATGCGACAATTGTAGCGAGGAAGAAGACACAGACCACATCCTCTTCAAATGTAAACAATACGAAAACAAGAGAATTCAATGGCTCGGAGCCCCGCCCTACAACAACACGATTAAAGATAACCCCAAAAGTATAGTCAAATTCCTCGCGTAGATCGGCCGTTCCCACCAAAGAGAGGCTTTTGGTGGACCCACACCAGTAATCAGAGAGAGAGAGAGAGCACTAAAGGCAGAAAAACGGACAACAGATATTATATTACAGTTATGCAAAACGCGATGCAAGATTTCAAGTGTGTATTAAAGTGTAATGTCTTTACATGGTAATATATCTAGATAATTAGAGATAGATCATTCTATAAAAATGATTGTAGGTCACATTTGAGCAATTAGTTTTATATGTGACATTTAAAAGATAATTTTACAGATTTAATAGTTTTTTTTCTTAAATTATGATGCAAGAGAATCAAAGTTTATTTTAGATTACTTAAAATGTAACCAGACATACTTATTTGGTAAAGAAACAGAACAATATTTCTACAAGGCGTCAAGAAGAATGCATTTTTAAAGAAATATCCAAAATTATATTGTCCACAGTAACTTTACAAGCTTCAATGACGTCTCTTTAATGACTCTGTGTAGAATACATTTTTAATCATCCTGCGAGCTTTTAAAAATCAAGGATGTAGTTGAGAAATTGGAACAAAATTACTTCATCAACTTTTTATAGAGAATATCAACGCTGAACAATTTATCTTGAGTGACTAAACAAGAATTACTGATCAACAAGTTAGATATAACTACATTTCGTTAAGAGAAGTCAGTAATTAACTAAAGAAATCTAGGGTTAAAAAGACTGGTAAAGAGAACATTACATATATTAGAAAGATGTCCAAAACTAAAAAAACAACATCAAAGATAATTGAGAGTCAGAAAAAGAGCGATTGAGGTTCTGATTTAGTTGTCGAAGAGCACAGTTTATAAGATTAATCCGTGTGGAGTTGGAACTGTGATATTCAGATGAATCCTCAGCGAATATCAACCGAAGCAAAATCAGGTTAGGGGATGCGAATTACTGTTTGAAGCTTTTGCAAAGAGAGGTATGGAGGAACCATTTTACTCTTTCAAACTGAATATACGCGCGACAGGTATGTATATAATTAAAAACATATAATATAATACAGAGTAAACGAGGTAATGCTACTTCTAATTAGTAATAGCATTTAAGAAATGCGTTCAGTTTCTTAGCAACATTTTGGAATCTTTAACAGCATACAAACGATTCAACATCAACGTAAATTACTGCATTTAACAGTAAACAAAATAATTCCTTGGTTTTTAAAATGATGATCAATATTACTGTAAACAATAAAAATTATTATACATAACATAACATATATAAATTTAAATTACGATTTGATAAACTCGTATTTTGACACCCTAATAATAAATATTTTTATTATAGACAGATACAACAATTCAGTGTATAATTTTAATTAAACTATAGAATGTTTTGAATCCATTTAATCAAAATTTTGGAATTTATTTTAAGCAATTCTAGAATATACTATTCTAATTTTCTAATCATTCAAACCAGAGCGAAGAGTTATTTGAGGCTTTCAGTAAATTTTAATTTGATATAGCGCCACTATAATATTGAAAGTGTCAGCAGCGCTTGACAGAAATAAACAGAGAAATTACAAAGCAAACCGATCTAGACCTAAAATTTTGTAATTTTATTGATTGAAGAAAAATGTTTGACAACAGAAGTATACGAAAACATTGATATCTGCAGCCATTATAATAAATATAAATATTTTTATTGATAACTTTATTAAGAGGGTACGATTTCATTTGATGCTGGCTTTTGCCGGCAGAAATAATTTAATCGATATGTAGAGACATTCTGGTTACAATATGAAAACATTTTTTTGAAAGGATAAATCAATAACAACCTGTTAAAATGGCAGTTGCATAGAGTATAGGATATATGCTAATAAAACTTATACGAATATTCTAAACATGTACCGACGGGATACGGTTATTATATAATATATGGTTTTCATCCTTGTTCTACAGTATTGTCAGTGTGAAATTGCGTGCTGTTTAGCTTTCACTAATCAATATTTGACGACTCGTTTGTATGTATAGCAATTAGAAAATCAATAGCAACAAACAGCAGCCTATAATAACAACCAATTAATTAGACCTACAAGCAACATGTCTTTATATTAGAAAGTAATCTTCCTTCTATCACGCAAACTATTGTTATGAGTAAACATTATAAAGATCAATTTTCAAACACATTGATTAATTTAAAAATATCAAAGAACATTCCGCATGTATGTCATCTGTACTTGAAGTAATAATACTAACCCTTATTAATACGTGACTTATAATCATGCTCCAGAAATATTGTAACTATTGCAGCGTCCAATTTTTTTTATAACGAATATACAATCTAGTAATCAAGAGATATATCTTAAGAAATAGTTAGTAAGTAAAATACTAATGTACAGAATAACAGGCGATGCAAAAACATCAAACGGACAAATCAACTAGAGTGCACTAATATCCGCGTTAAGATAATTCAGTGATACTTTTCTAAAACATATGTTGGCAATTATTATACTAGTAATAATTAAATTTTCCGACATTTTCCTAATGTTTTACCAGCGTAAGCGGATGTGGATCATTCGCATTCCGGAATTGTTTATGATTGTATTTAATATTTAAAAATAGTTTAAAAACTTGTAATTTACCCCAGAAGAGGGTTTCGAACCCACAATCTTTTTGTCACATGCCCAACGTTCTACCAATTGAGCTATCATGATCTGCCAACTCAGCTATCATGGTCTGACAACTCAGCTGGCGGAATCTAAACTACATTAAAAACATCGCCAGAGTAATGAGTTCGTGCTGATAATCAACATGTAAAGATGTAATAGGGCTTTTCTCCACGCCATCATATAGTGCAAGGTGGTCTGGCTTTGCCTGATATTATTTATTAACACCACAGAAGTAGCGCCAACCGGCTGTTCTTGGGATTTTACAAGAAACATCCTGCTCTGGGCAGAGTTTTTCCAGAGCTGTGTTTATTTGTTTGCAATGTTGCTTGTAGTGTGATTTAGATTCCGTCAGATGAACTGTCAGACCCTGAATATTGGCACGAAACCCCAAAGGTCGTGGGTACAAATCCCGTTCTGGAGAGAGTTTTGGCAGAATAGCTTTGTAATCTTGAAGCTTTTTGTCGAATGCATATTATGCAAACGTTTAAAGTAACAAGACATAATTATTCACATAAATTATCAATCTTAATTCATATTTTGAATATAAATAAATAGTATCCTTTAAGTTGAGATAATATACCTATTCATTTGCATGCCCACTGTCATTGTCACATTGAAATACCACCAAATAAACAGTTTTGAGGATATAAATGAACTAGTATAGTATGTATAAAGATACATATGCGAACTGAGTAACATTAAAACAGTTAAAACAAGTATAACATCATAAATTTAAATAATATCACCGGTTACCTTTAAAGTCAGTCAACTAAAATTAATAAACATAAAAAGGAAAGTTGGAACGAGAAATGTATTCCAGTGGATAATATGAGCTTTAAATAATTAGGTAACATGATAAAATAAAGGAAAATAGGTAATAAATAAGAAAAACACACTTACACTATGAAAGTAAATACACCAGATTCAATATGATGCAATAAATTCAAACGCCACGCCAAGTTATCAGTTCAAAAACCAACATCATATTTCCAGACATGGTTATAATTAGTTGCTTAAATTTAAAGTCTATTTGTTGTACTATTGTGAGACAATCAATACATATCTTACAAAGCCCATTGATTGAATATATTTGCCAGAATGGAATGTCAATTATATTAATTCTCATTTAGTTCTTGTATTTTTAATCAAACACTCATCCTCAATAATATTCATTACTGATATTTTGATTTACTTCTCAAAAGCGCCGACATTATAGAATTCTACAATAAATAAGTCTAACCAAGAAATTATAACATGTTTTCTTGCGGTATTTACTATAAAAAGCAGTCAATTTAACAGGGTTCTTACAGGTTTTCATATATATTTTTAGGACATTTCAAGTAATGACCCATTGGCTGTTTGAAAGACATGTAATGTCGAAAAGTTCTCCAAATATAATTTACAGATGTCTTCGTCCTTTATGGCACCAAGAATGTAATCTTTTATGAACATTGATAGAATATCTATCATGATTTTCAATAAATATTCATTAAGAAAAATAGTTTGTAGATTTTTCAATTTAAATATATGAAGGAAGGGTTAAACAATTTCACATGATTTACATTTTTCAATTTTGCCTCAACAACTTGATAAGAGCTACACTGTGGTTGTTTAGATTTTCACTTGCTTTCAAAAATTCATACATAAGCCGATAATTTGCACATATTTGCTATCAAATGTGTTCTAACCATCAGTGGAGAGAGATCCTGAAGCCCATAACGACTCTAACCCCCGTCAAGAAAGCTATCTATCAGCACCGATACCATTCCACTGATCAGTAAGAAGCACCCATATATAAAATAGAAATACTGTGTAAATATAGTATACTATATACATTGTCGTTCCACTGGACGTTTTTCAAATTCCAAGACATTCCAAGGCCGTAGGAACCTTGTTTAAAATGTCCTAAAAATTAACTGGTATTAAAGTAGTTATAGAAAAAGGAAGGCTCACACTGCTGCCATCGACAGACATGGGTTCATGACTAGCATTTCTTGCCTGTAAATAAATAGAAAATTAATGTGTCAAATCTATGAAAATAATTAAATAGAAATTAAATGAGTTAAATGAAAAACCAACTAAGCAATTTTTAAAACTGCGTACTATAGTGAATTTGAGTAATTATATTTGTTTAGAGAAAAGGCTATACTATAATAACGCAAAATAGTCTGTTTATACATTTAACATAATTTTAACCTTAAGATTTGAGGTGTAACAAGCCGCCAGGATTAAATAACTTCTTTTATTTACTAATAGAGTTGAACGTGTTATTAATATATTGTCTTAATCATAAATAGATTTGATTTTGTTGAATTGCAATACATAAGATTCTTTTCTGTTGGTAACATGATTCAGATAGTGTCAGCCTTACAGAACTTTGTCTAATATTTCCTCATTTTATAATTGAGCTATTTCTAGAGGAATTACTGTTGAAAATATATGCTAAATCTCTCATCTTTAAATGCTGGATTTCTCCATAAATACTCCATTCAAAATATTCATTCAATACTTTCAAACATGAAATTTAATTTTTTTTTAATGTGCTTACGTAATTAAATCGCACTGTATAACGAAAATATTTAATACAATGTAAAAACATTTACTGACAATTTATTATTCATAAATATTTATTTTTTTACTTTTAAGTTTTTTAACTAGTACCTACAGATGTGTACTAAAGCGAGATTCGAACTCTAGCTGGGCTGCTGACAAGGACAAGCAATTTTTATATACATTACTCTCAAAGTAATATTTTCTATAAAAGTTGAGTCTTTGATGCGATTGATTAACCATCACTTCTACAACTAACTAAGAGAAATAACTGTTACATCTTGACAGAATAAGATAGAAAAATTGGCATGTTGGGATATGGCTATCAAAATGCAGATAATTGTATAAACTTTAGTGTTGCATATATAGATCAGGCTTACAAGTCCAAGGACAAGTATGAGAGTTTATAGAGCAGGTCAAAACTCTACAGTCATCTCTCTCTGAATTGTCAAGCGGTAAAATTATCGTAAAAGTTACGTCATGCAAAGTTCTTTTTAATAGAGCTTTTAAATAATATTAAAAGAATAATCCAAATTATATATAAATAATTTTTATATATATGAAGTGATGAACTAACTACCCTTTATACACACATATATCATAATTGTTGAATACTAATGTGAAAGATGTTCTTACACTAATTGAATCCATGTCCCCAATTCCAGAAGACAAATCATCCCTAACTTGGGCCTAAAATTAAGGCAGAAAAAAGTAAAGCTGCTTGATACAAAAGTTGGATAAATAACAGGTCAGATTAAATTCCCATTTTTAATAGTCATGTGGTAAAAAAATAACTTCTTACATAAATTAAACAACTTCAATTTTTAACCATATTGAAATATTATATTACTGAACATGATACACGCGTTTAAAATCCTATTTTTTATACATTTTATAAAGCTAATTGAAGAACATAATTTCCTATCCTCATGCATATATAATTATAAAAAGTAATAAGCATATAAAAAGACAATAAAATAATGTGAACTTTTAAAAAGTAAACCATGACTAAATACTAGTATGATTATACAAAAATAAAGATAGAAACAATGTCTTTAAAATCTTTATAATAAAAAAAAATTACAAAAATGGCTAAATCAGTTTCTAACACACACACAGCAAAGGTAGCTGCAGGATAAAAAGACAATGAAAATCAACTTCTAATTGATTTATTGAAAAGTACAATTTTTTGGACTTAAATTAAATGAGTATAGCTGTACATTTTTATTGTTATTACATAATAAATTGTAGTCATTTTGATATATAGTGTATATATACGAGATATATATACATAACCATTATCTCTTTAAAAATAAATCAGATTAAAAAACAATTTTTACCTGCCTATCCCGGACTGCATCGACATTTATATCCTCATCATCATTTGTAGAATTACTACGTTTATCTTCCATTCCTTGAAAAACATAACAAAATATTAAAATATGTTTAGATGTATTTTATGTATTTATATTTACCAATATTAATATCTTTCTGCAGTCAATTAAAATTAAATCGAGAAAGAAAAAAATATGTAAATAATTATGTAAGACAGATTTAGTGGGGACATTTTTGTGATTCATATATTTATACTAACTAATTGACAACTCAGCTTACTAATAAGACTCAATTTAATAGTCAAATATATTATACAGTGATAAAATAACCATATTTCAACAACCTTTCAAATTTGTCAATCTTTTATTTATACTTATTTCAATTATTTCATAAGTGAGTAGTAGGGAGGTGTGTTTCCATATCCCCCACCCGCAACCAATCATAATCGAGCAAGCCGGCTTGAACCAATGAAACGGCTGTAAAAGTATTAAAAGGACGCACGCGTTCGTTTTCATCCATTCTACTTTTTTTTACGCTTGTGTACGGTCGTACGCTCGTGTCTCTTCATCATGCAATATACTGACAGTGACTATGCTGAATTCGATCATTTTCTAAATGATCTTCTCAACATTGATGAGTCCCCCAACTTCCCATTAACAGCAATCTCACCATGCTTCTGTCTCAATACCGACCAAGTCTCAGTGCCAACTTCTTCCGCTGGATTTATTGGCTCATTCCACAACCTCTTCAGGATAGCCCTGCTCAGGACAGCCATGGCGTCTCTGCCCATCCATCTACATCATCAGCACAGCCCTGCTCTGCCCCTGCCTCAACATCAACTTCAACGTTCACCTGCGGCCAGTGCTCTAAACGTTTAAAAACCCTACCAGAGCTACATAAACACAGACATTCATGCCACGCCGATAGCATACCTCCGATGGCGGACTATCAAGATTACACAGTTAATCGATATTGCGTAGCATTCGCTTTTAATGGCGCACTACGCTATGTACGTTTTGAACTAAAGAAATCCCCCTATCCAGTCTTCGGATTACCTTACTTCTATCAGTGAACAAATTGAGGAGACAATCACAACCCTACTCAATGGCTACATTGAATGCATGGTCCATCAGGTCCTGGCTTTCCACACACACCAGTGAGATTTTACTATCGGAACAGCAACTCTTCTCCCTCGCTGCAGAGGTTCTTAACAGTAAAACTTTCTTCGATTATATGTTTCAAGGCCTCCTACGCCTGGTGGAGTAATTCATCCAGAACGGATCAAACTGGATCATAGAATCGGTGAAAGGGCTCGACATGCGTATTGTGAGATATCACAGTATTCCAAAGAGACTTGGGAAGAGTTACTCTGAGCTGCCTCCTTGTCTGAAAGGCAAGAATGCGGTGATCAACGTCAACAACGGAATTCGGGAGGACTGCTTCAAGTACGCCGTTCTTTCAGTACTACACTATAATGATATTAAAATCCACTGAAATCGCCTCTCGGCCTACAAAGAGTAGGAGGAAGTACTTAACTTTGCCGACCTGACCTTTCCAATCACTGTCGGCGACATTCCCCGTTTTGAGCGACAGAACCTGGGTATTTTCATCAACCTACTTGAGTGGGAGGAGGAGAATGAGAGCTATCTAGTTAAGACATTGCGAAATTAGATTAGTTTGGATTGATTGAGTGACTATATATGTTATTGACTGGTGCCAACTATGTACTTTTTATTCAATGATACCATTTGAATAATTATAATGCTTTAATCTAATAATATTTTAAATGCCGGAATCCAGCACAGATCCCCGAAATGATTCAAAGCTTCAGTGTAATCGCGATTGTATCCCAATTAGAGAGCTATTGATTATAGTGCTATGAACAATTTTCAAATATCACTATCCTTTAACATAGACTTTTCTGACCAGCTTATCAATTGTTTTTTCAATGTTATTAGATTGTGCATTCTCCAGGTATTTTCAATATGTTAGTATTTCTCTGTATTAAAATTGTTGTCACTTGTTATATTAAATATGTAATGTTTGGTTTCAAATTAAAGATTTAAAAAGGTGCATACTATCTCTATGACTTTTTAAAAGTATGTAGTTTTAATTAATTTATTTACAATTGGTTAATATTGCTAAAAATAGAATTGCTTGTAAGAAATCTTTTTATCCTTGTTAAAGCCTTTTCTCAAATATTCCATGAATTACTTTTATTAGATATTTATTGAGGTGACAATAAATTTTCTAAAAACCCTAAATATGATTTCACTGCTGTGTTAATATAATAAAATTTTATTTTAAATATGGTAAAATTTCTCAATAAAGTAGAAATATTTGCTAAACTACAATTATTTTGACTGTAATTGCAACTGGATCAATCTAATATTATTTAGATTGATTGCACAATTGACCAGAGACATCATGCCTGAGAGTATTTTGTCCATCAACCTGTCAATCATTAATATTAAGAAAGTAGCTATACCATCGATCTAAGATTGGTCTAATCTAGTGTAATCACTATTGTAGAGTGACCCAATAAGTATCAAACCTCTGCTTCCAAACATACATTCATCAAGTCAAATTTTCATATAAACCAAGTCTTCCATGCACAGGTTTTTTTATGAATATTCTATAACACATTCTATCCTAAACGATATTCCTAGATTATGACTTATAGTTTTGACCACCATACTTGTTCTTTATTGCCAGAAGAAAAAGGTATCTCTATGAGTATGATTAATGAAGAATGTAATTAAAAAGGCTTCAACATGCTTTGTGTGTGATTTTTTCCATGAGTATATTTTCTGTCATTTGATATCAAATATACTGTATCATATATTTTTATGTACACAATATTAATATGAATGTAAACTATAATTTATAACTTCACAGTGAATTATATTTAATATCAAACATTTTATGAACATATTATATGAATAATGAAGACACAGATACTTATTTATTGACTCGAAATTGTATACCACAATAAATTTATTCAATTTATGTTGGTTAATACTTATATAATTATATATTAATACTTATCATATATATTATATTCCTTATATAATGTTTTAAAGTATATCCCATACATATGTATATAAATAAGAAAACATTAAAAGATGGGTACAGTTTTGTGATTTGGTGAAAAATGTTAAAATTTATAACTATAAGTTACCTATGTATAGTATACTTACATCTTAGTACTTAATAATTAGTCTACAAAGAAGAGTATTATATTAGGTGAATTATCTTATAATCACTTTAAGCAAAATTTTTAATAATATGAATAATATAAATATATCTTACAAATGATTTTTTTGTTTCAATAATGAATCTAATCAGTAAGCAATCAGCATTTACAGTTTAGATAGCCTGTACAATATATAAAAATTGTATCTATATACTAATATATGCAAACTATTATTTTGTGCATAAGTATGACAGTGAAACAGTTTGTATCTCAATTTACAACTTCCTCCACTTCTAGTAAATGTATGTAAAATTTTGAATCGTATTGGATAGTTTAGTTGCCTGTCATAGCCATAGCCACAGTGCAAAAGTTATGTTCTAAACATTAGATACAATTTAACCATTTCCTGACAGGCATCTCAAGGTTTGAGATATTCCTTTAACATAGATTTAAATGCATTTCTAAAAATAGTTTCAATTGAAATGCATAGAAAACGTTAAAGTATACACTTGAGTGAAGTTCACCTGACTTAGTTATCAAACCATTTAGCAGAGAACACATAAAAACACACAAAATAAGGTATGAAATTCTATTGGTCGAGACAGACTTGGAGATGAATAGACATTCTATTTAGAATAATTTGATTGGCTAGCTAGCATTGGCAATGTTATCTTTTGTTTTCTAACTGTTAATTAGTTATGTCCATTTAGTTCAGTACTGGCTTTACTCACTTGCAAATTCTTTTCCTCTGCAATATATTTGGTTTAATCAATTGAATAGTTATTATTGTATTATTATCATGACATATATACCTATTATATTAAATGATTGTATATGTACTATATTATATATAGTGCTAGTCACCATTATGGGAATGTAATAAACACAGTTATTGAAAAATAGGAATAGAAACAGACATCATAAAAATGATGTATATGTTTTCACATTCAGTCATATTTTAGCTTATTATAGTAATATCTACAACCTATAATATTCTGTACAAAGATGGTCTCTTACTGTCAAAATTAGCTGTCTGCTCTTCTGTGCTCTGTTTTCAATACAATAGTCTACAGAGCAATTCTACATGCAATTATAGAATAACTACCGGGTACATGATAAGACTGGTTTACTTCATTCTAATTTTGTGAGTGGTCTTTCTTTTATACATTTTTTACATGGTATGGGGATGGTTAGTTTAAAGTTGGGAAACAAAGACAGTGGAATAGAGTGACAGACTAGTCAAAGTATTATTACTGCTTACTGAAATAATATGTTATAATATTACATACTATGATAGGGTTCATATATTTTGAGAATGATATTCAGGATATATAATCTAATTCAAGAAATCAACTCATAATTATGTGCTTATCTAAAATAGTCATATATTAAATATTTGCAAGAAAAAGTTATATTCATCAAATGAGCTATTTTATTCACAAATAATCAAGTCTGTAAATAATTTATACCACAAAGTACATATAAACTATATGTACACTGTGATTTATACATTGCTTACAATGTACAGCCTATAACATAAATATTGTAATTATTGTGAAAAATGCATTCAGCTAATTATACAAGTAATAGTTGCACAGAGCTTTTGTTGTATAATATTAATTTAGAATATAATATATTAGATATTAGATATTATAATATATTAGATATGTTAGCACACTCAGTGTTATACTAAATAAACTAATTCTATGCACCTAATGCATAATATATTATTATAACACCTACATGCAATGGACACACCTACTTAGACTATGTATGCATAGGAATGCAGGATGACAACTAAATATCAATAGCCAATAAAAATACACTAACTTAGAAAATTTGATTTCAAATTTTATACAGCCATTGAGCAGGTGAACTTTTCGAGATTTGCAATATCATTGTTCAAAGGTTAATAATGTTTAAAGTGCATCTAAAATTTAGACAATGAAATATATAATGTTTAGTATAACATCCGTTTAACATTTAGAAAATGAAATATATATAATTTAGATGCCTCTAAAATATAGAAAATGAAATTATATATAATGTGTAGATGGCTTTAACATTTAGACAATGAAATATATAATATTTAGATGATTCTAATGTTCAGCTATGGAACATTTAATATTTACTGGGTGGCCATGTCAGATGGATAAAAAAAATTGAGTATATTTGTGTATATTTTTTATATTATTTGTGTATGGCATAAAATTGAAATTGTTTTTAACTCAAGAATAAAGCTTTTAAAAAAAGAATGCTATCTATGTTTTTAAATGACAAATAGCCCCTGTAATGGCAAATTAATACTTAAAGGAAAAAAGTAACAATCAATTACACTGAAGCACATTCAACTAAAAACAATCAATTACAATGAAACATATTAATTTTTCCAAGATAAAAAATGATGGACAGTTAAATACAAAAAACACACTTAAATAGATATATAAAAAACAGCAATGTTCACAAAATTTAAATTAGTTCTCTTTCAACATCCAGAATAAAATATATATTAATACACAGTCAAGGTCAAAATAGTATTACTATATATATTTAATATACATTTAATTACCAATATAAAACTCAAATGCTTATTTACATATTAATAAATGCTACAATGTTAGTATAGAATGAATAATTGTAATATATTAGAATATTACATTTTAGTTACTTTGCTATTAAAACAGGATACTTATACCTATTTACCATTTTAAATTATATTTTATTTATATTTCCCTGATGTTTGTCAAAAGGAATACATTTACTATTTTCAAATATTATTTTTATTAATTTTATACTTTCAATATTATATTTAAAACATTTTTAGCATAAAAGGATAATTATACATACAATTTATATTTCATGACAATATATTTTCTATAATTCTTAGAAAATTGCATAATCTTGCTGAAGAAAAACAGTAGTAGGGTCAAAACAGTAGAATTCAGACACTTTTCAGAAATTTTGTGGGTGACTTTCTTGGATACCTTAGCTTTTTTACTAGTTATTACCCATGATGTTAAATGGTTAAATCTGAAATTTTAGTTCAGTACCTTGTTTATTTCCTGAGATATGACCAATCAAAGATAAAGTGTCCAGCAGTCAAAAAATGCAACTTTTTGTAAAATTTGCAAAAATGCCAATTTTAAATTTAAATGCCTAATAACTTTTTTCTAGTAATAAAAAAGTGATTGATATTTT
>JAYRBW010001453.1:0-35562 GCA_036023295.1 Invenusta paracnida | reverse complement strand
GGAACAACCAACATCGACGATCATTGCTGCAGACGATAATATACCGTTTGGTGAGCCGGAGACTGGTGGTCCAGCTGAATAGATCTAACACCAGGTATACATCTTTTATTTCTAGTCATATTTTGTATTTCGATTACAATAAAATAATCATGTTTTTTCATAAACCTCTAAACTTACAAAAACAAATTAAAAATACGAAAATGCTAAAAAACATTTTTTTAAATCTGACAGTCTTCCGGAAGACCGTGGAAAACTCCTGGATCCGCCCCTGCACCTCACTTCAACCCTGCTTGAAGAAGTCTATGTCCTCCTTTTGACCTTCTCCTGACCTGCACTACCCTGCCCCGCCAACGATGACCTCTTTTGTGCCTGTGTTGAGTTTCGTTCTCAAAAAGCATCCTGGATATATCTACAATATTAACAATAATCCTAATTCACAGTCCTGCTCAACCTGGTGTTAGTACTTACAACATATCCCTACGTGCTAAAGTATATGAGGCATAATTTTGTAACTTTATATGAGGCATAATTTTGTAACTTTTATATCTTTCATTATTTTATATCCACATTTCTTTCATATGTACATAAAAACCTACAATATTACTTTAGTGACTTATTTCTTTCATTCTTTCGTACTTTTATATATTCACGTGTTTTATATATCAACAAATAAACGCATCGTTCTTAATTAATTACTTACAGCTACTTCGGTTTTATCTACAGATAACAATAAATGAAAACAAAAAGGATAGTACCGCAAAAATAAAAAACAAGAAACGAGCACTTCAAAAGCAAAAATTAAATGATATTGATGATATTACGTTGTACAGACATTGAAGAAATTGATACAAAATGACGCCAAGATTTAATTGTCACAATGCCTGCTGCCTAAAATGCATAACTATTTGATCCCTAAGGATCGCATAGGTATCTAAACTGAAAAATTCATAACAAATTCTTGATACTAGTATAAAATACATAATTTTTAGTACTATTTTTCATTTAACTAGAGATTGATATTTAATTTTCAGAATAAATTGTACTACCTATAAATTATCCAAATAAATAAATTAACTATAAATTACTATAAATAAAAATCTTCTTTTTCCATACAAACATATTATGATAAGATAACTGATACCTGAATTCTGCGTTTTTACATTGCTGATACTTTTTGAATTTTCTTTAAAATAATTTAATACCTACTTTTATAAATTGTTAATTCAACATCTTATCATCTAAATTTGATAAAAGTTTGTGCGAATAAATCGTTTCTTCATAATTATATGCATCTAATTGTATTACAATTTGTGGAAAAAATACAAACCTATGATATAAAAATATATTTTTTATTGTATTTACTGATTTTGTAATACTAGTGTTGTACTTTGATTGTTTTTTGTCACTCAACCTAGTTTTTTTAAATGCTACTGTATAATCGATATAGTAAAACTTATTTTCCTTTTTATTATAACTCATACATTTCTAATTTATCATTAGTGTTTCTTTTCCGATATTAAAATTTTCAACATCTTTATAGAAAGAGTTTTATTAGAATATCATAATATAAAGTTTCGGTAGCTGCTTAATTTTTGAAGATTTTCGATAGATGTCAAGAATTATAAGTTTTCTGACCTTTTTATTTGATTTATTACTCACAATAGCTTTTTGTAATGTCGTTTCATGAAATATATTATGTACATTATAATTTAAATTGTATATTTGATTCATTTTTATAACATGTGCTAATTATAATAGCGTTTTACGTTGTAAACATTGTCTTCTCATACATTGTATATAGATTTTAAGGATTCGTTAATATATAGTACCGTTGATTATTGAGCACGAGATATTATGCATGGGGGATGTAGATATATGTGGAATTAAGTATAATTTAGTCACCTAAAACTGTTGAATATATAAAAAGTATATTTAACAAAATTTATTATTTCCAAAAATCTTAGTTTTGAGGCTTAAAAATTGTTTTAAGCGTTATTAGGATGACAGGGGTGCATTATCTTAAAGGTACAAACACCCCATAAATTAATTTGATTCCAATTGATATGTTGAATCAGTCATAGTGTTTTAAACTTTAAAATACTACAATATCACATTTTTAGGGTATTGGGTAGTGCAATTAAGGACAACAATCAGCAACAAGATGCCAGTTTATCGAACTACTTCTAACTAATCATCATATTATTGTGAACCAGAAACACATTACAGATAGTATAATAATGCGAGGTAGTTCCCTGCAGTAGATAAACGCTGATGAGACCCAATATAGGTTGAAACCGGTACGTAAGTGACTTTGCTTGATTGATGCTGTGATCTTTATTTGTTATTACAGATAGTGTATTTAAGTTACTTTAATTTTTTTCTTCTTCAAATGTGTCAAATTTTGGAGTCTACTTAAACCCACTGAGTGACTGCAATGCAGCTCGTTAAGCTACATCGTTAGAAAACACCCTAATAGCAACATATACACTCAACTATCAGTCATCTTTACAGTCCTAATATATTTCTACACCTTAATATAAGGTGTACCAAAAGAATATTATATGTACATAATATCCATCCATGGTAGGTATAAATCTGAATCTATGGTACAGCATCACACTCTGTATTCTCTGTGATTATACAATATTATGATTAATTATTTTTTATACGTTTCATAAATAGACAATTAGTGAGGTCAAAGTAGGTTTTAAAACGACCAAAAGTTTTAATCAGCGCTTCAAAATTCTATGTTTGGTTTAAACTTTTATAAGTTTTAAAACCACAAAAAGTTTTAATCAGCGCCTTAAAACTTTTATAAGTTTTAAATCCAATGTCAGATTAAAACATGTTAAAGTTTAAAACATAGAGTAATTATACAAAGAGTGTTCACTCTTCAATTTTGCATGCAGTTCAATACTACTATTTACCTACGTAAGAGTGTAAATATATGTACATATGTAGTAAAACAGATATACAGGCAATAAATTATTTATTATAGACAACTTATGCATGTCAAAATTGTATGAATATATGTATTTGTTCTTAAAATTAATTTAATCAAAATATTTAATACTACTTTTTACCTTCTCGTTTACATCAAATTTATAAAAATAAAACGACTTTTTATATACGACGATTTACAGCGCGATGTATATGAAATTGATAAGTGTATATATAATTTGTATAATCATTACTCTATGGTTTAACATTTCCTAACGAATTAAGTTCCACCACACATTAATGTTGATTATAGTATTTTTATTTATTTATAAGAATAACTCAATATATTAAATATGTAGTATAATTACTAGGTAATTAAATATGTCATATATCATAATTATTCCGTACTATTAATTCCAAACAAATTTCACATGAAAAACTAAAATAATAATAATATATTTGTTAAAACTTACTTTGACCTCGCTTGACTTTCCTTTATTAATTTTCTATCTAAATTGCTAAAATCGGTAAATAGCTGAGATTAAAACTTTACTTAACACTTTTCATAGTTTTAAGTCTATCAAAAAGTTTTAAATATTTTGAGGTCACAGTAGGTTTTAATCATAGTTTTAAAACTTTTTAAGCGACTTAAAACCGGACTTAACACTTGCGTTTTAAGTGAGGTCAAAGAAGGTTTTAAGTCGCGATTTAAAACTTCGACAGGTTTTAAAACTTTTACTAAAACCTACTTTGACTTCACTAAATCTATGTATATAAAGTAAAACAAATATCTATGGTTGTGTCCCATTGGTGCATTTTGGAACCACTTAGGCTGAGTTAGGTGTGGGACAGAATGCAAGAAAAGCACTTTTTTTGAGCATTGTGAAGGACGAAAGCTAACCATTTTCTTGTAGAGAGTAAGAAGACAACAGTTTTGATTAGAGGCTGCCCAAATTCGTACCACTTTTGGTTTGACATGTCTTTTTTATAATTTTTTTGTAAGTTTTGGAGTACTAAAATCTCAGAGTCATTGGGTAAATATCTCAACGTTAACTAACTAGTCTCTCTGATCTCTTTTACTCCTCTCAATCCACAATGGACAGCCACCAAATATAAAACTGTTCTATTTAATTTCTAAACTAAAAGCAGAAATAGAACTACATTAAAACTAAAATTGTTATTATAACAGTATAATACTAATAAGTAGTAGTATATTATTCCAATCTAAATTTTCAGTGTAATTATATTTTTATTTTTAGCAATAATCTTTGTAATCGTTGGTAATTTTTCTTTTTAAACACATATACTTATCAATATACAGACATTTGAGCTGTAACTATTTATTATATGATCAACGAAGAAGTTATTATGTAGCGAAGCGTCTGCTCTGTTTTGTTTGTTTTTAAAATTGTATCCGCGAAGAATTTATTTGTTTAAGATGTATTTATACACTTATTTATAGGCATAGCAATTTATATACATTTTTGGAAAAACGTAATAATTCTTTTAGCCACATATTTTATTCACTTTTTGAACTGTATGTAGTTACCTATTATGTGTACTATTCCACGTAATTTAAAGTATTTTATTTCTAGAGAATGTATTCATATTTCAATCATTAATATTAAAGTACATTACTTTCAACCACAATGAAACACATAAACTTAAAATAACTGTCAACAAAAAGTAGGATTAGCATTGTCCTGATTATAAATATAAATTATAACACAATGTTCATTTCCTTATCTCCGTTCTTCAAGTACACATAAATTCGGGAATCGTCACCTTTTTTCTCTTCAGGTTGAGGCCGTGGTTGCCTATTATCTCCACCCATTGAGACACACTGACTTGAACTTGTAGGAGATTTGGATGAATTTCCATAGATCGCCATACTTATTTCCTTTTCGATGCAGGTTTTATCAATATAAACTTCGTCCACTTTCAATATATGACTAGTTTTTCCATTGCTGACTTCTCTTGGGATTCCATGCAAAACTAGCCTAGTCTTGGCTGTTCTTCTATTGCTTGTGTTACTGAAAAAGCTTTTTTATCGATTGAAGCCATGAGCATGCCCGTAACTTTCTGGATTACATGAATTCCCAAAGACTGCATTTTGTACCATGTGTTTCCAGGTTTGATTAAAGGTGTCAGGTAAAATGCATCAAACGGTTTATGACTTTGAACTGTTCCTCGGTGAGAAATATACTTCTTGTAGATTTCACCACGCATCGTTCCGGCTGATTTTTGTTTTGATATATTATCACTTCTTTCGGTTCTAAGCGAGATTGCTTTAAACCAAAATTCTTCGATTTTAAAACGTGCTCACAATAAAAAAGTACTTCTATATTCTGACATATTAATTTCAACTGTGACATTTCTCCGTAAACAAGAGCACGATGTTCAGCAGCCGCTCTTAAAGCACAGTGCATTCGACGTGCTTGTTCCCAAAGCTCCTTTCATCCAAAGCTCTTCTTCGTCATCTCGTGATATAACTTGAGCCCTTCTAGCATCTTTCACATTTATTTCACGGGCACTTAACTTTATCTCAGCATCCAGCACTTCTAAAATCATCAAATTCTTTGTCTAGAAATAATGACCACTTTCTGTTAAATATGTATCTGAAATAATGCAACAACATTGCTGTAATATCTTTTAGTGATCTTGGTGGATATTTGGAACCATCCTTTTTATGGACATCAGCTATGAATATTTCAAGCAATAATTAAGATCCATGACATCCATCTCATCAGGATCTTTAAAGATCTTCAAAGTGTTATCGTCCATCTTAAATCTCTACACGTAAAGCCACTATTTGAATAGTCTTACCGCCCATTCTTCCTTTGATTTTGTACTCTTGGGAATTTCTGCTTCGATATGTTCATTGATTGCCGCTGTTGATGTTGAAGCAAATCTTTGATTATTATCAAATGCTGGGGTATTTTCAGAACACTGAAGATTATCAAATGTATTAAAAATTGTGTTTAGAATTGGTAGGTCTTCATCATCCATAAGATATTCCAGATAACTTTCTTGATCCATTTTGTGTTCACTGCTAACTTTAACGTTAATTCTAAAACTGTCTAATAATAAGATATAATATATAATACTATAAGATACAGAAATAAATAAATTTTTGAATTTTAATCAATACTAAGATACAGAAATAAGTGAACAAGGGATTCCTATAATGATACTAATAAGGTAGTAAATACGTGGATTTATAGATTTTACCTTACAACCTCAAAAGAGCACACAGACAATAGGTGGTGTGCTAAGTAGTGGAACTCAGTATCCCTTTTTTCTCTTTTTTTCTTTGCTTTTTCTCTGTTTAAATTTAGCTTTTTTGAAAATGAGTGTATTAGCTTTTACAGCGCTATGACGCGTGCGGTGTTATAGACTGAATTTTTGACAGCGCTGCGTCGCATGCGTCCGGTATGCAGTTTATAAGCCTGCAATAGCTAAAAATGATATAAAAGGTATGATATAAATGTTATATCATGGAAAGATCGTTAGATAATTTTATATTACACAACTAGGTGTATAGTATGTTGATTACATTAGTTCCAAATTTATTTTAAACAATAGGGAACATTACTTTAATGCTATTCTTTGGAACATATTCTAGATTCTAAAAATATGCAAATGGTAAATTGAAGATCTAAAAAGTCACAGAATCTTAAGCGTTACTTAAATATTATTTTAGCTAAATTTACAAAATATAAATGATATTTCTCAAAGACAATCAGCATAACATCATTTGTTAAAATAGAAATAGAAATAAAAGTAAAGTTTTGTTTTCTGAAAGTCATGCATATAGATGCGAAGTTATAAATAAATTTGGAAGTGTTTTTATTTGTACATTATTGTTCTAAACATTTTTATAATGTTTTATATAAAACATAAAATTATTTATTTTATTTTATTTTATATATAAAATAAAAATAAATAAAAATATAAATATATTAATATTATAATATATATTATTTACTAATTTATTTTTATTAATTAGTCTCAATATGCTTAATATTTTTATTAAATAACAAAATTATTAATTACACAATAGATTTAACATTCTTTGATTATAACTCAATTTTAGCATAATAGTAGCCTATCAATTGGATCAATTAGATCAAATTATCAATAAATCTAAATAATATATAAGCTATAAATATTGTCATTATAATGGGGTAAGAGAAACGAATAGATATACATATATAGAGATATTTTACATAATTCTCCATGCATCAGTCGAGTATATTAGCTAAAAACCATCAGTGTTTGATTTTATGAATGCCTGGGAGATACGTATATTGTTAAGAATATTATACGTTACGATTGAGAATGCTTGAAATAGCTTCTTTCTCATATGTAACTAGAAAATATATTTATAAAATTGAATGTATAGCCACGTTATTTTTATGGTATATGTATATTTTTACTTTTGAACTTGTTAGTCTAGCTACTCAATAATTGTATTACATATAATCAATACAATAATATAGGTAGATATATTAATTCGATATTTAGCAATGCTTACAATTTATATTGTAAAGTGACGATTAACTGCAAATTTAAAAATCTTATATCTTCTTATTTATATATTTCATATAAATATAGTATAAACCTGGATATTTCAGAATATTTTACAAGGAGAAGGTATGGGAATTTACTAATGTTGGAAAATTTTAATTTATACCTAAATTCTCATTTTCATTTGAAAATCTAGAAATGATACGGCCAAATAGAAAAATTGATGTTACTGACAAGCTCAGTACACTTTACCTCCTTCAATAGTGGTACTATATTAATATAGTCTGCTTAATTTACCCCGATATCATATAAAACATAATCGGGACATACTACCTTGCACTAAATTATTCCTGCCCTGGAACATATCAACAGCGTACATTAAGCCAGTTACAGCTTCAGGTAACACGTCTACTAGTCTTGATCTGGACAGAAATTATCGATTTGCTTTTCTAAATAGTCATTCCCCACCTGGAATTGAAGCTATAGGTCGATCATTAAGCGCGCAGCCTGTGAAGGATTCTGTGAAGCTCGTATATAGATGCAAACTTATGGAGGCAGAAGCTGGATACCTCATCTGTTGCACCTTTAGAGATAAAAACATGCGGGTTATAGGTATGCGAATGGAATCTAAGACTAGACCAGATCCAGATTGTATTCAGTTTGTAGTGCATGCATCTTGCATTCAGAACCACTCTCTCACGTTCTCTGTCCCCCTAGTAGGGGACTTCAGTCCAACTAAACACTATATGCGATACATTCCTTCATGTTACCGAAAAATTGGTGTCGTTGGCATTGGGACTTTGGCAGTATGTGTTTTAAACCGATTTTCCGGTCGATTACAAGAGTATAACTATCGGTATCTTCAGTTTCCTTCACAACCTCACCTTTACACTCATTGCACACCATTCATCTCTTCCTTTCCTCCCTCCCCCTCTCCTTGCTTTGGAAAACCCGGGCAGTCCAGCTGAAATAGTCTACACATACAAAAAGTTATTCATGTTCGAGTGAATGCCCAGTGTCTGATTTTTCTTATACGGTCCTATCAGCTACTTGTGCATAGTTAACTACTACAGTTTAACCCTTCTCTCTTCACT
Source organism: Invenusta paracnida (assembly GCA_036023295.1). Classification (NCBI taxonomy): domain Eukaryota; kingdom Metazoa; phylum Platyhelminthes; order Proseriata; family Coelogynoporidae; genus Invenusta; species Invenusta paracnida. The sequence continues at coordinate 26,998 of JAYRBW010001453.1, read as the reverse complement.
GGTATATTTTTCATTTTAATTTTTACGGCGGGCAAGTAAGAAAGTAAGTTTTCCACAATTTTGTGTTGTAGTGTGTATGTGGGAGTAGATAAGTATCCGTACAGTTGCTGCGCCAGACAAGACTGGTTAGACAGACAGAAGCAAAGAAGTCTTGGCCTGATTTGTCGAATTTGGGTGTCGTAGTGCTTGGTATTTTCGCATTTGAATAACTTTCTTTCTCAAGGGTGAGTGTCCTGGCAAAATAATATTCTTTATTTTTATATTTGGTCGTACAATTTAGAAAACATATAATATAACAAATATATTATTACTTATAATTATTTTCCCCATTTCTTGTCTTATTTAATAATAAAAAACAACTTTAAGGTATAAATAGCTTGTATATAATTTAGATTGAGTCGAAAACATGCATACTTTATGGAGATTATAATATATTTTTGAAATTTATTTACTTGCTTACATTTAAGCCAGATTGTATAATGGAAAAAAAATTAATGGCACGTCCAATTATTTAAAAATGTTTAATAATAAATTGTCTATTATCTTTTTGCCAGCAATTATAATATAAAAGTATGTGTCATCTTATTAGGGAGGTAAAATTGTAGACAAAATATAAATTGAAAGTAAAAAGTAAAATTTATATTTATGTACAATTTTGGTAATATGTGATAAGAAATGTTACAAAAAATTTAAACATGCCATGATTCAAGTTTGTAATTCATAGAATTTTATTTCTCTTGTAGCTCTCGTTGATTATTTATTGTGTATTTAAACAGTATATTTAAACAGTGTAAGAAATATTCAATGAAGAATGTTAAAACAAATCTAAAGTAAATCTTCAATAAAAATGAAAATCTTTAATAATTGATTAACTAAAAATGACAATATATAAGTCAGTTTAAACTTAAATTATAAGTTTATTTCGTTTTTAATAAAACCAAATTTGAATAAAACTATTCAGAAAAAATGCTAAACAAATAAGATGAGGAATAAATTCATTGATTATCTTACATTTCAGTAGTATATATACAATCAATTTTAAAGTTTTGTTTTTCTCATTTTATAATTTTGAGAAACACATTTTTTTAAATAATATAAATAAATAAGCACGTATATGATAATTATCTTCATGAATTATACAAGGATTTACTTATGTATTATGTACACATTTACTAGTACTACTTAAAAAAAAATCTTTAAGTTTCGTATAAAAGTTATACGAAAATAGTAAAAATTATATAATAGTTAAAAGTTTCCTCGTAGTTAATTAATTGTATATTGCTATATAACAAAAATTGCATCTTTATTTGAATATCATGTTAAAAAATTGAAGTCAAATAAGTTAATGCAATACATAACATTCATATTAGGACAAATTCATGCACAATTATGTTCAAAATAAATGTCATTATTTGCTGCATTTTGAAATAGTATTACTTCATATTTATACTTTTATTATTTATACATATTTTATTTCTAATATGTATCGTAAGAAAATATAGTTCGTTGTTAAAATTTGATATTCAATAGATGTGTGATACAGGAGATACAGTTGATTAAAAAGTGTGTAACCATAAATCAAAGACATGTGTAGAAAGAATCGATGTATACCACAATTTAGTGACTAGAAACTGCTACTAGAGTTATACATATATAGTGTACATACATAATATGGTTTACATATTTAATTTAAAAAAATCACAGGCTATAAAGTTAACTGTATATTTGTGTATTATGGTTTTATACAATAAGATCAGGCAATATTTGTTGGTTATAATTATTATTATTCCAAGTAATTTTTATGCCTTTACATACGTTTGACATACATTTAAAAGTTTAAATAAATATGCGTCTATAAATAAAAATAATAAATTAGGCTATTATAAATACCTATAATATACATTTTAGTGTTTTCGATAAATTGAAATACTGGTATATCAGTTAATTATATATTTTATCATTTATTTTAATTTAAAATACCCATATGTTTAATAACTTTTTTTATAATAATTTCATAATAATCAATTTAACCTAATATACTTAGTTTTATGATAATGTAATAATTTGTTCATTGTTATTTGTATGCAGAAAATTTATTTTTAATCATGTAAAAGTAACATTCTTTATTAAAACATAATAATTAATGTAAATGTGTGAAATGAAATGTATTTCAAAATAGATTTGATATGCTCAAAATTAAACAGTACACTTAGATATGAAATATATGGTGTGGTAATACTTAAATAAATATTTTATACTAATCAGGGATAATCAAATGAATCAATTTAGTAAAATAAAAGTGAAGTAATAACTAATAACAGCATATGTAGTTGAATATTATTTGGTTTTAAACGAGCCCTAAATCATAAAAACACAAATAAATACATATGTGATTTTGTTTATGACTAGGTGTTTTTACCAATTGATATACATTTTATATATACAATTGATATTTTAATATATTTAGTTAATGTGTGATAAAAAGAGCTGAACTTATCTATTCCATAATTTTTAAATGTAGAGTAGTAGTAGTAATACACAGTTTTTTTATTGATTATATTTAGCACTTTGTGTCTCAATATAGAAAATCGTTATATATGCTAATAATTGTTATATTAATTTGTATCAATAAAGGCTTATACATACGTTAAACAATCTCTGCCCTAAAAATTATTATTTTAGGAATTCAAATTTTCAGTAAACAGTATTGATATATGTATAAATCGATATATACCCAGAATTGCATGGTCCTATTGTTATTACTTTCTGTGTAATAAAAAAATGCAGATAAGCACCTATGCATATCAATATTATTTACATCAGTACATCTGTTATGCTTTTGCTGGATTGAATAGATAAGCGTGAGTATAATATAATGCCTTGCCAATTTCGTATATGGCTCGTCTATATTATATACTCGTATTAAATTGAAATTTTGAAGTGAAAATATTCAAAAATCAATAATTGATAAGTTTTGACCATATTTTAGGTTAATGCACTGTTATTAGGTATTCCAGATATTATGAAAATGTATATATTTACAACATGTATAATTTTTTATACAACAAAGTATGTTTTATTTTATTTTATAAATAATTGAAATATTCATATATATAACAGCAACTCACATAATTGGATACTTATTTATGTTAATTGTAATGGTTGAACATTTTTATAACTACCAATTATTATTGACAAATATAATAAAATATAATAATTAGTTCACGTTCACAAACATTTTTAGGAAAATTATATCACTCCAATGGGTAATTTAGTGGATTAAATTTGGAATATTTTGGAAGTTTGGGAGATACTTACACTTTTAAAGACATTTTGTTATAAATGCACATGTCCCACATTTTATAAATTAAAATTTATGTAAGCGCACATATTTTAAAAGTAGATAAAAAGTAGATGCAAAATCGAAAAACTATTAAGAATCACATTGATGAAAAACAGTATTGAACGGTATTGAACGTCTGTATGAGTATGCCCCATCATCTCTGTGTATCTCGTAAATTGAACAATTATATGGATATTTTTACTGTAAATTATGTCAAACAAAGACGCGGTGACTCTTATAGCCATTCCTCTAATTCATTACATTTACATAGAGTTATGTTCATAAATGCTGTGTTTTATGTTGCATTGATATGTGAATAAACAATGCTGAATGATATTGACTGCTTTCAATGTATTTAATGTGCCTAGTGTGCCGTGTTTGACTGACACTAGCTAGAAATATTTATTTGAATTTGAATATTAATTAGCTAAGAAGATATCACATGATTTTAGAGGTTTTAACCATTATTTTTAAAGGAGGCCAAATAAAGAAAATAAAAACATTTTGTAATTTAATAATTATGATGATATCTCATGCTGAATTGTTTCTGTCACTACTGTTCTCTTACTGTTATCTGACTATGTGGGTCAAGGAAATTTGTATAGTTTGTATATAAATAAACTCAAAATAGAAATTTATTGTGGTAATAGTTATAGTATACCATAATTTAATTACTAAATAAAATTATTTTTAATAGAATTTTACTAAATTGTATAAATTTTAATAATTTTATTAATTTTAAATAAAAAGCGCCCAAAATGGATTACGGGCGGCGACAAGCACAGGCGATCCTCGACAACCTCAACAGCGATTACGACAACATTCGGTCAGCATCGAGAGCTCGTGATATCCGAGCCATGAGCTCTGTCGATAGAGTGCTGGTGAGTTCCTCTTCCCAGACAACCTTTAAAATGTTTTCCTATATTAATACTATACTTTTAGTAGTATTATAGACTTTTTTAGTACTTTTTTTAGATTTGTTAGTTGGTGCATATCTGTGTATGTATGTGTGTGCATATCATATAATTCTCAAACTTGCACATTACGGTGGATTGCCTGTTAGGTAAAACAAATTTATGAAGGAATATGTACATATATACTTAAATTGTAATAATTGCATCATGATACTCTAATCAACAACTTACTAAATATTAATATACAATTAATATAGTTTACGGAAGAATTAAACTCGGTTAAAAAATAGATACCTCCTGAAGCTTTTCTTTATTTAAAATTCGATAAGATCGATCCAGTTAATTAATCAAGTTATCCAGAAACTTAAATTTATGTATATGAGCCAATACCAGCAAGTATTATTGAGATTTGTTAATAAAAATCATTTGATCTGTTATTATTATCTATAAACTATTACATTTTGAACCTTTTTTCTTGTTAGAGGGCTCATTCGTGACAAGTGTTTATCGTAATATGGAATGTAAGAATAATATCGTCGGTTTATATAATAAGTTAAATAAAAGCAGTGTGTTCAGGAGTGGACATGGAACAATCATTAGCTAGACAGTAAAGGGCCGGACCAAGGACCGAGTTTTTGTCCAACGTGACATTTGGGCTTAACTCAGGGAAGTTCCTATTATTACAACCTGCTTTTGGTTTTTTAAGTAATTGGAGATCAATGACATAAAGCTGGATGAGGTCAATATTTTTGCAATCTTATAAGCTGCAATATTATTTTAAGTACAAATAGCTTTAATACTTAGGTATTGATAAAAACGTTCGAAATGTCCGAAATTAATAGATATATATAAGTATTTAACAGATATAAATATATACCATATCTTTCATGCTAATATTTCACGCATGTATGCAAATCGATTAGGTTATTGACATATTGAAAAAATTAATTTAGATAGGCAGTTTAAAATGAACGAATTTCTAAATTAGTATACTTGGTAAATAGTCAGAATCTATTTTATTATGTTAAATATTCTGTTGTAAAATACGTTGCTTTTTAATATAATAAGTTATATAGGCCTAAAAACTTGTACATTGCATCAAACTATAAATAATAAGGTGTTCCACATGACAATACTTTAACCTTGTAATTTATTCCCTGATACAAATTACATAATAAATCCTATGAACGTTCCCTCCATCTCCTGTCTGCATGTGTGCAAATCCCATTTTGCCCTCTTTCCCAACCCTTGCCTTCTTGTGCACATGTCTAGATGAACAATGCCCGTCCACAGGGTCGCAGTACGCGCTCAGTGAGTCAGCACTACCACCCAAACTCAGTGGTGCCCCTTCTCAGTACCTCACATCTCAAAGCCCATACTCGTCCGTTGTCCTACTCGGTACACACTTTTCTCTGCTTATTACCTGTAGTTTTTCTGTGCATACACTGTCGGAGAACCAGCTTCTTTTTGAAAATTGTACATGATCGATAAGTGTAAAAAATATTATTCATAGATCTTTTTCTTACATATAGTTTTATTAATATATGTATTTTCGTTGTTAAAACCTTTCGAAGAAATAAGATTGTAATAAGAAAGCGTTACCAGCCAAATGTCAATGTATTATATTCAATTTCAACAATGGTATTCTGCATAGAGATTCCTAAAAATTAAAACATATTTTATGTTTATTTGAAGTGCAAAATTGTTTCAAAACACTAATTTCTCCGACAGTGTTTGTGCATTAACTTTAGTTCACAGAGTAAATTTAAAATCAACGCTGAATAAATCTAACTGACATTGCCAATTACAAAACAAATGATACATAAAAAAATATTTGTCTTGTTTTGTAATACCTACATGCTATAGTCACTATCTATATAAACATTTCACATTAGAAATACATAAATTAAAGAAATAATGTTGTAAATACTAAATATTACTGAATGATTTATGCTAATCAGATTAAACATAAATTTTAAATCGAAATCGTTTTCTAGGAGTAATGACAGGATTTTCTAGAAAGTTCCTCCAAACAACTTATTGGATTTTTTAAATAATTTATTTTAAATTAACCTTATGAGTACAAAAAGGTTTGTTATATTATCCTAAAAATAATAGCATAAAGTGTCATGTACATTGGTTTATACCCTCAATCTACTCTTCATAAAATTGTCACAAAACAAATTATATACAGTAAGATTGTTTGTTAACTACTCGTAATGCAAGGTCATTACATTTATTCAGCACAGGGTACTCGCGTAGTATTTTATTTTTCACCTTGTCCTTTTGGTTGTTTCTGATTCGTTTTCTCCAATTATTCTATATACTCATATTGTGCTTCTCTAGACCAATGACCTTGGTCGTATTCGTAGATACGTGGTGCTGGACCGAGCTCCCAGTACCCTTTATGGTACTGATGCCTACTTCACGGTAAACATTCTTATCGTTTATGTAGCGATACAAATCAAGCCGCCTTATTTGCCATGCATGTTTTTGCCACTTTTAGTCGCCCATTTCATTTTCGTACTATACTGTTTATAACATAGTTTTCATTTTCAACATATTAGATGTATTTACCACATGTTTGTTATTAGTTTTCATTGTATTAATAATGAACGTTGTGATATTTTAAATTTTTTGTTAAAATTATAATTATCCAATTTTCCACATATTTTTTCGTGTATATTTTTGGATCTTGCAGAATGGTGTAATTTTTATTTAAAATTGTTATTATGTTTGTTAATACTTATGTCCTTTTCCTTATTGTGTGGTATTCCAATAGAGGTATATTTGATGTCATAAGCATGACTCTCATTTTAATACACATTATGAATGTGTAATTTCGTTGTTTTTATTTAAGTGTAGCAATGCTTACATTTTATGCACTTTAGTTCTAACAAATTGTTCAGCTTAAGACCAAGATTTTTTCTTTGCGCACACCATTGTACTTACTGCATATATTTTAAACTGTATATATTGATAGCTTAATTTCATAATGTAAACCGTACGTATATATATATGTAGAATGATGCTATTAGAAATATTTACACGAAAATTGATTTAATAAAATTGTCTAATGATGTTACAAAACTGCATTCGATATTGACGTCAAGCGTTGTACATTAAACTATATTACATATGTAGTAAAATTTAATGTTAAATTTTGTATATACAGAACGAGCTGGTTTAATTTTTGTTATTTTTCTAAATGTGTTCGGATGTGAACTTAATATTTCTTTCTACGAGCTAGCGTACATGTGTATGTATATATATACAAAAATCTAAGTACAATTTGCATCTATCGCTCTACATTCCGTTTGAATTTGGGCAGTGCATATATCCGAGCGAAATTTCTACCTTCTACTTAACTGTTTTATAAAGATAACCTATATATCACACATACCTTGATCAGGCGTAGTACACAGACTAAAGGAAATATGGATGGTCTAGCAGAGAAATTGGCACATGTACACATGTGCGAAGTAAAGAATATACAGGACTGTGTCTTTGAAGCATATACAAAATCACATACTAATGCAGCACCTAATAATATCCAGTGAGGTACGTATACCTTTACAAGGTATAGGTACCTACCGCTTTTATCTTACAGTTGGACTAACGTTCGCAAAGTTGTTTAAATATCACATGTTTCACTATGTTTTAGGAAGAACATTTTCATTGCTAAATTAAATTATGTTTGAGTGATGCTGACTATATTTAAAATGTAGTAATTTATGAGTATTATATATTTAATAATATTGTAAATGTAAAAGATATAAAAATGGCAGTCTACGTCGATTATCGTGTGCCAAAATTATATATAATACATAGAACAATAATAACGGAATATTTGTTTAATTATAACATTTGTTTGTTTTCTAAATGAATTAGTGTATATAATAAAATAATAGTTAAAATATATATTTAGTATAACATTTTTTCTCTTTTCTAGTGTTTTCTATAGTTGTGTAGGACTCTGTTTTGAAGTGTTTGGAGTATTTAGATTTGCATGTTTTGTTTTATACTAGGTATTTTAGTTAAAATATATTCCTAAAACGCTATGGATATATTTGAAAGTAATAATTTACTTTTAGATGCACAAAATGTATCTAAATGTATTTAAAATGCATCTGATGTATGGTTAAATTTAATGAATTAAAATATTTTTAACATAATATTTTTTTAATAACTTATACTTTTTAAAAGAATCATTTATACAAGATTATTTTTAATAAACTATAATAAAATTGAATTTTTTTCACTATGTAACATGGTACTTAAGTTTATATTTTACGTAACTATAATATGTAGGTACTCTTTATTTATTTGCACACTACACATAATAATATTTACAGAAAAAACTACCCAAATATTTATTTTTAAATAAACAGATTAAAATTGTAATTCTTTTTAATGTTATAACATATTTTCAAGCTTTCATTATAAGTTACTTACGTCAAAAGAATTTTACAGCAAAATTAACTCATCATTTTTATTTAAAGAGTACCTATTTTTATTTATAATTTCAAATTCACTTACAAAAGTAATCATTTAAAGTGTAAAACGTTGTCATTAAATTCGGTAGTAATAATAATAATGCAATAAAATAAAATAAAATAAAATAAAATAAAATAAATGTATTTAAATTTAAAAAAGATGTTTTGTGTATATTCAAAGGAGCACATTTATGTATTATATGTACTAACTCTTTATTTTAGTATTTATTTTGGTGTTAGAATTGTCATCTCTAGCTTTCTATTGAAAACTTAATCGAAATAAAGTGTCATTATTTGTATTGTTGTGTTTTAACAACTTAAATTAAATTTTGGAAATGTTTCTTTTTAAGAAATCCCATGCAAATATCTATTTCGCTCTCCTCACTTCATAAATAAATAATTAATATGGTCTCCAGATAGTTTATAACATTTAGATTATATGCTGAATATATTTTGAAATAAAAACACAGTACATATATGTATATTAAAAATACATGGCTAATATTTTTATATACGGAGGCATTCATTTTCATTAAATGAACTTAAACTATATATTATGAACTACAAATAATAAAATATAGTATTCATAATTACAAGGGAGTCCTGAATTTAATTGTACATCAATCATAACTCCCTCCCGTACTTAGAATCCCTCCTCAATGGATCAGCCCATGCACGCCTATCGAAGGGGCATGCGCCGATCCTCCGTCCCTCCCCGTGGAACCACGCCATTAGCCGGTATGGAGATGCATCACCACTATGGCGCAAGGAATGGTCCTGTTCATGCCGGCTATACTTGTCCCCCTGTTAGCCACCATCACTGTCAACCCTATGGTCATGCTGCTGGATACTATGAACAGGTGATATGTTAGTGGGTATACTAAAACTTTATACCTACCTATTTTTTTATTCATTTTTAATCATTATAAAATTTTTAACTTATCAAAAATAAGATCTATTGGAGAAGATGAATTAAAATATTGCATAAAAATACAAACTAACCGGGGAAATCAGGTACAAATAAATTATTTGCGATGTTTGACAACACAATGATTGGAATAATACGTAGAATAAGCATAGACAATATTATTAAAACGTATTGATGAAATTGTTAAAACTTAGAGTTTTTGTAAATTACCATATTACTATCAGAAATAAATGAGATCAAACTCATCAAGATTATGAAAAATCACAATATTAATATGATATTTCATAGAAAATGTTCAAACTTTGAGGGAACTCTCTTTAAATATAAATCAATATTTGGTTGTAAAGAAAATCTGAGTATAATTTTTTTTATTAATATATTTCAAAGTATATTTTTATAGTTAAATTTTAAAGATGATGTATAAAAGTTTTGCGTGTGTTAATATAACTATTTTAAACCTTAAAATCTATTTAAAACATCAATCAAGACAACTTTTAAAGTCAAAATATATAAATTAAAACTCGTTAAGGAAAACACACAAGTATGTATTCTCTAATAACTGTTAATTCATATTTATCTTGTATGTAGATTGGGTTATTCATCTTATCCTTCAAGCTCAATCAATCTATTATTCCTTTTAGCATGTCCACTTATTCATCTTATAATAGTTTAAGTTATTTATAATTCAACATTTAACGGATATGCAAACATAGTTGAATGTAATTTTAAACGTATATTAGACGTACATCCACTAGGATATTGCGGACATATATTTTGGGATCTTCACATATACACCTGAAATACAACAATTAAATATTTATTGTACAATTAATAATTTCGACTCCTTGTTCGAGGCAGGTGAGCCACAATAGCCATCCCGGATATGGCTATCCACAGGTAGGGATGCCCCCGGCCTACCCTCGAAAACTGCCGGAAAATGTCGTTCAGCAGAAGAAAAGAATTGAGGTAGGAGTCATTTAATATAAGTGATTAATATTGGGTGAAAAGGCACACTGGGTTCAAAATTAAATATCTATTAACAGTTAATAAATATATGACAAATGTGAGTTAGAGGTGTATAGAGAGTTGCCAAATAAATCTAATAATGCACATTTGGAAATTGGGAAAACTGAAGAAAAAAATGGGTAAGAGTAAATATTTTAAACTGAAATTCATAAAAAATATGTCAAATTATTTTATTCTGTGCACGTTTTGTTCTAATTAAGTACGTTATAAATTGTTGTTTGATTCGCGTCACACACGTAACTCGAATAGCAAGCTTTCAATAGTGTAACAGATTAATAGAATAACACCAAATATATAATACTATATAACATAGGTATTATATAGTAACGGGAAAAAGAGGGGGAGTCCTTGAATATAAGAAGCACGTCTTTTATATATTACTCCAGATTAAACATAACAGAGGAAGTTGCCATTGCAGATCTCCGACCTTGTTCAACGATTTTTGTTGTTGATTCAATTTGATAGCCGTCAAAGGCTAGTATTGAAGAAAACTAACCCAATTGAGAAGCTCAAATGTTCCAAATTTTTGGAACAGATACCAGTTTCTCATCCTTAGCAGGAGTAGCCCACTTGATTGTTATTATATGGAACGTGTTATTACCATCAAGTGTTCGGATGTTGAAGTCAGCATTATCGCAAAAAAGTTGTGAGATGTTACTATTAGGTTGTTTAACCTAATAGTAACTTATCATGTTATGAGAGACTTTTCATATGACTGAACTTCATTGTAGCTAGCTGCAAATCCAATTTTGTGCAACAAATCAACAAGTTATTTTGAACCATACTGACGATGAAAGAAAACTGTTAAACTTAGGATGATTGGTGAGATATATGATTTGGGTCTTTTGGCACAACAAATAGAATACTGCAGTGATAAGGACTTTTTCTTTGACTTCTCCGACTTGCTTCCTATGACAGTATTGATCAATGATTTCAGTGTTGAGGTACCATATCTCTACTGGTTTCTTCAAGATCTGATAATGATGGATACATATCACATTTATATATGCATGACTTTATATTTTCACGAAATCAAATGCAGCTTTCACTATACGTAGATGTTCTTTTTGAACATCCGATGGCCTATCAACATACAATTTTTTATGTAGAACATTTTAAGTTGTGTCCTTGAATGAAACAATTCTGGATCTTCCACGTCGCTCAGTGATTAAAATTCGATCACTATAGACAACAATTGTGTTTTCAATTGTGTTAGAGTATAGCCGTCTTCATCTTCACTAAAACTGTTCAGTTTTCAGCTAATTCTACGATCGAGTACTGGCACCCTTCATTGTTTTCTAGATAATCACATATTTGCATAAATGCATTTTTTCATGAGATTTTCTGGAGGACCGCTTTTATACTACACATTCTTATTTTTATTCGAACATTGTTGTTTGTTTAGACGAAATTGTATGTTGAATGAGGCATGGTATTTTCCCTTCGCAGCAATTAAATCAATTATTTATTTGATTCTAGTGAGTAGTTATTCCCCATTCATCTTTTCGATCTCTCACTAGTTCACACACAGAGTTTTTAAAATTTATATGCTGTTACATTATGAATAGTTGGTAGCTCTCGTTTTGTGATTTTCTGAGCACAAAAAAGACAATGAGTCTTGAAATCGAAGATAGATGGTACATATGATCGAATAGTTGGGACATTTAGTTCAAAGTTAATTTCGGCTTGCTTCATTTTAGACAATGTAGAAGGATGTGTATATTTTTCCTGCACTGTACATGTAACTTCACTTCTTCCGAGCTAGAAAACAAACCAGCGAGGCCATCATCACGTCTATTACTGGCATTTCCCAATGTTTTCAGTCCTTTTGAAACTGTTATTAATGGTTGGCCAACAAGTAATGATCCCTTGCATATTGCACATTCGTCACCTCCAGCGGTGGCCATATCAGTAAGTCCAAGCACTACACCTGCAAACAAAACAAAAATATAACTTCCTTTTCTATATCATACTATTACATAAGGTATCAATTAGATTTAGGCTATTGTTTGTAAACACCGCTTTTAACATACGGAAACGAACATCGTATACATACGCAGATCAAACTTGGTATGTATACTATCTTTTTATATACATTGAGATTAGATAGGAAATCTATTAATAAATTGTATAATATTGTATATTACCAAGTGGATTTCATTAGCCTCCGTGGCATAGTGGTTAGCAAAGGGTCGGAAGTTTTGTTATTTTTGTCCCGGCATGTTTTTTTATATCTTTTATTTGAGAACTTAATTGTGATTAAACATTTATTATGTACTATTACAATAGCACTTACAATTTTGTACTCCAATTATGTATTATAATATAAATTAATTACAATATTTCCAAATGGACAACCTTATCGACTAGTGACGTACATATATGCCGGTATATGCCACCCATTAAAAACGCATTGTAAAATCTAAAACATATATATTTGTTTAGGTATCAACTATCAAATAATCTTTATTTATTATAAACATGTAGGTATAACAAATTATGCAACAGAGCCATTTATATTCATAAAACCTAAGTAGATGAACATATAGGTATAACTGCTTAAAATGCTAAAATTTTAAATTGTCCGCCAATCTCAATAATATTTTTAAATACAATTAAAACAAATATTATTTAATTGTATTTATATTAGTAAAATGCCATTATGAATAAATGTATGGTGTCCATACCTTTGTTTAGATATGCAAAAATAAAATAAATTTGCAAATATTTGTAAAAAAATTGTAGATTTTATTAATTCATTGATGAATGATTTTAAGGATGAAGGTACGTCCGTATTTTTTGGAACTTTTTAGTATATGTTCATCCTGACATTCAATTGTAACTTTGTGCAAAGTTTCATCTTTGTACCATTTATTCCTAACTTTTGTTAAAATCTAATCTAAAATGACTGGACTAAGATGAAACATATTGCATTTGAAAATATAATTATACATTGACGTTTTATGTCGTTAAAGTGTTATAATTATTTACTTTCATACTTATTACTTATTACTTATTACTTTCATAGACATTCTTTATACGGCAAAAATCACTCTTGTTAATCGGAAATTATTTCCAACTGTACTTTTATACTATATATATATATTCACTATATTATTCATTTCATCATATTTTATATACAGTTGTTGTCAACATAATTCAAAATACAGCGAGATATATTATAAGTATACTTATTTTATTTGTGCTGTCTTATTATATCTCAATATAGAAGCCTAGAGAGATAGAGAAAACAACAACAAAGAACCTAGACTATAAGATAAAGCGTTGAATAATTCTATGATCTTTGAGTAAATTTGTTATTTTTACGTTTAAGTAAATATTGGTTCGTTTAAATAAAATGGTTCGTAATTAAGTTCGTTAATTGAAACATATTTAACAGTAATAGTTCGTACTATATTCAGAAATTAAGTTCGTTTCTTAGCCCTGTAATTAACGCAGATGGAGACTATTTGTAGATAAACTATGGACACTATATTAGTAGGTACATAGACACAGTTAAATATATTTCAATAAACGAACTTAATTACGAACTATTGCTGTTAAATATGTTTTAATAAACGAACTTAATTACGAACTATTACTGTTAAATATGTTTTAATAAACGAACTTAATTACGAAGCACCCTATAATAATAACTAATAACTAATATTAAAAATTAAATATAACTAAATTAGAAATATTTGATACTATACATTTTAAGATTTGACCTAACAGATATTATTTCAATTAATATCTGATCAACTTATTGTTGCATAAGTAGTCAACTTACTTTGTAGAGTATCATGAAAGCTTAATTTTAATATAAAGCGGATGAATGTTCCCATTTGAAATAGAGTCAGTTGTAGAAATATTAACGTGCTTGCATAGTTATACTGAGTGGTCTGGTTTGTGACTAATTGTCATCTTATGAAACCAATTAAGATTACACGATATATTTTTTCTAAACTATAAGTAAATCTTGATATTGATATTTGTATTTATCTCCTCCGCAACTTACATTATCCTTTTTCTCTCCCTTTCTCCAGCGTCGTATGGATCATCTCTTGGACTACAAGCTGCCTACAGCAGACTACTATCTGGACATGAAGAAGAGTCTCCGCGGAGTGAACGAGAAAATGGTCCAGCACCGTCTGCTTCTTGATCGATATGCGGGGATTGATATGGCCGCTCCGGGAACAGTTGAGGATCGAGTGTCGATGAAATACAACCAGCTGGTTGATCGGTAAGCTTACTGAGTGGAGGTTCCGGAAACAATTTTACTGGTTGGAAAATAAGTGTTATTTTAAATCCGATTAACAATGATATTTATTTTTATTAAAAAACAATTTTTGAATCTTTTTTAAATTTTTTACAGTATAGTATTGTATGTCTTTATATTAATTAGAATAATTAGGATAGAAATATTAATATAATTTCGTAAATTGTGTATTTAATCATTTTTGTCACTATAGTCATAATATATCTCTATTATGTTGCTCATTAATAGTTTATGGTTGAAAATTATTAATTTATTTATATTGCTAAAATATTATTTTTCAAAAGCAATCAAGCTTAAAAGAAAACATTTATAAGATTATTATTTATGATAATATCAAAGTTTTAAATAAGTTGTATGAAAACCGATTATTTTAAATCTGAAAACATTGGTACATCTAATATACTATAGTTTCAAACATTTTTTTAAGTAATTGTTAAAATATTCATTAATTTAATGTAATTATAAAATTAAATTCTATACCAGCAAAATATGTTAAGACTTTAGGTATAACAATGAGTTATAACTTCTATGACAACAGTCATATTTCTATAACTATGTTGAATGTATGGACATTATTAGTTTGTTATTGTTTAATTTATATCTTAATTTATAATACTATATTTTATAAATTTTGGTGTGAATAATGTGTCCAGCAAGTTTGCATGGGTGGTATAAATTAGTGTTACCCTGTAATATATTGGTGCAATTACCCTTAAACATATTTCTGATTTATAGTTTGAGTAGCTATATTTTTGTATTGATCATTTTTCTAAAACTACCTTTCTATAATTCTTTTAATTCACAATCAAACTTATAATCTACAATTACCACACGTCTTGAATAAACAATACATATTTAATTATATTAGGTTGAATTAATTTAGTATTTATTGTTAATAGAAAAATTTTATATTCTAATACACTAAATCAGAACTTCTATATTAACAGTTTTACAACACGCTGTTTTGATATTGTTGGGTCTCTTCAGTTGCCCACACCGTTCCTAATACTGTAAAATACAATAGCAGCATATTAACAATTTATTTCAAATTTAGTTTAGAATATCACGTTTAGATACTGCCTAAAGACCAATTTATAGATAATAAACAAACTAAACAAATGGAGTTTCAGTTAACTAGTTTTACTTCTATAACCTAATATAGTTACTGAGTCAGTTGTTTAGGTTTATAAGCTACAAATTGATTTTTAGCCAGTATATGTAAATGTGGCTTTCGAAGCAACATTTCAATAAATTGTTAATATGTGCTATTCTATTTCACAGGATTATGAGGTTTGTGGACTGTTGAAGAGACCCAACAATATCGAAACAGTGCGATGTTAAGCTCTTCCCATACTCTTAATAATATGTATTAGTAGTATGAAATCCCCACAATATATATCTTCTTTCATATTTATACTGAATGTGAACTAAATGAGAGCTCTTGAAATTATTGATAAATGATTATCTGAAGTAAGCCATTTACCTACAACCGTAACTATAATTCATGTAATTATTCCATTCCTTTGGCAAACATATGTTTTTAAATAAGTATATATGTATAATGAATTATAGTCCTTAGAATATAAATTTGGAAAATAATGTCCTGGTATCTATATAGGCAGATTACAGTAGTCAAAAGTATAGAGATTATACGAATTGAGAGGTAATTTCTTGCTGGAACTTACTTAATGGCAAGATTTTGAATATGCTACATTGAAATATTATGAACTGATTTTGGTCATATATTAAAAAAGGTATATACGACATAGTATAATGTATACGACCATAAATTGAATGGGTCGACGTAGACAAATGGATTAACGCAAAATCACCACGACTATAGCAGCCGATGAACTGTCTGGTTATATCGGCAATAACTTGTGATTTATTTGGATGCCTCAACCAGCTATATAAATAAATAAACTTTTGGTGAACATAGATTACGTATTAGGGTGCTTACATAAATATAATCATGAAAATTGATATCGGGGAAAAGTTATTCAAAAATTATGTTAAGAAACTGAGACCTATAGCATAAATTGAAGTGATATGAAGTACAAATTATTATCTTTACAGGAAAAAGCCTAATATGGCAAATAAATAAATATATATGTATATAAAATAATATAGTCCAATATTGATGTAAGTAAACAAAACATTTTATTATCGGATAATTATCCCTTTAAACTTTCCACATAGTACCTATATTTAAATTTTTCTAAAATTGTATAATGTAATTTATCATGACATATATGAGTAATACAATAGTATTTGGGATATATAGACGTTTTAAATATAATTATAGTACCTACACCAATAGACTATGTTGTAATTTGTGAATAAAATTATGTATAAATTTTATAATGCATAACCCGTGTATTGTCTTGGTGTTATTTAATCTGTACTATAATATAATTCAGCTTCTACTTCTTATTTGCTGGTGTTAAGCGTAAAATTATTAATTCTAGAATTAATTACAACTGCACACATACAACAATAAAACCCTAAAAGTTGGTTTTATTTGTGCAAATAATATTTTTTTATTTCATAGTAGAATAGAACATTACAGACTACTTATGTCAATATTTTAGACTAGGTATCTATTAAATAATGAAAACGTATTTATTGAAGTTATTTTTTGTGGTTGCGACAATTGTCATTTTCTAGAATCGGTGGTCGGTCCAAGTATTGAAGTGATTGAACGTGCTAATGAGCGCATCGGAGGACATTCAAAGAAACATGCATTCAAACACCATCAATAAACACTCTTATATTGACAATACCATCAAAATGGATAACTGCACATTCATCTATAGTTAACTCTATCTTTGCATGACTTTCAAACAATTTATTATAACAATACAACTATACAACAAGAAATATTGATTTGTTTTCAACACGCTTTGTTTGAATTATTAATATTTTTAATAACTATACACATACCTATTATATTCACATATACATACTCTATATACAATAAACTGAGATCACACTGAGCAGTAATATGTTTTACATGAAACTATTTCTCCATAACATACCGGATTTAGTTCAATACTGCGAGATATGTGCACATTTTTGTGAAGAATCAAGTTAATTTGCTTTGTCTATCATAAAACAAAACAAAAATCTAATGATAGCATTTATAGAGTTTTTAAAATTATTGTTTACGTATGTATAGATTAATTTCTTTTCAATTGTTTATGTGCTGTTATTCATAAGCTGAGGCATATAATATATTGCGCAGCTACTCAAATTATCCAATTTAATTTTAATTAATTTATTATTTCTTTTTATGTATAATATTATGCTACACATATAAACTACGCTTACATATAGCACTTGTAATTGTCACTAATTGCAAATTACAGATTTATTATTAATAACTTTACTTATTTGTTTCTTTAATTGTAGAGCGATTTATTTATCTACTATAATTCCTTTAAAAAGAAGGTTTATTAGTTTTAAGGTTGACCTCTAACAGCTAACCTATTTCTAAATTAATAAAAATGGACAACAAAATATTTCTAAATCGAAGGGTAAATCATAGGTAAAAAGGCTGCATTGATTTCAATAAATTTACAAAATCAAATAGTTTAAATAATAGTTTACTAATTACTTATGAACTATCGTTAAACTTGTAAAGGCACCACAGGAAGGTTACCAACAGCATTTACATAATCATAATACAACTCTCATGTATCACGTCACAATGGAAAACATACACCAAAAGTATTATCAGGTAACGATGAATTGAAAAGCATGTATTTTATTTGTTTTAGTTTTGAGACAATACTGATTCGTGACGAGTAACCAACTCTTAACCAACAAGTAATCTAACGCTGCACGCTCTAATATCATAAAGTGAAAAGCTTTGTCAAACTCGTTTGCAATTAATAATAACATAGATCTTCACTAAAGCTAGCTATCTACCTCAGTGTAATAAATAATAGATTTATTTTTATTATGAAGTCTAACTGTAAGTTTCTATCACATGCTTTATTATGCACATATTTTCAACACGCGCATTAATTATATTTTACCTATCATAAAGTATTGATTGACAGTTTCAACTCGTGTGGATTTCATATGCATGACCTTGTATTTTTATCGAAAAGAAAATATTTTAATAAATTTAGCATAAATAGGTCAGAAATAACAAGTCATAATATTTTTCATTTTATAATTTTGAGATTAAATACTGAGACAAACAAGTGTAACGTAATACAAGTAACTAAATATAATTTACCATTTACCATTTCATAGATAATATTTGACAAAATTTTTACAGAAAAAATAGCCATATAAAACTATTATAATATAGAACAAGAGTTGGAGCTCTATTTATATATATTCACCCTATAATACTTACAATTATGTGAAATATATTGCAATAATTTTTACTTATATGATTTATTTTATAAATATTTACTAAAAACTAATTAATTAATTCATTTTTTTACTTTATTTTTGATAGTATCACATAGCTTATTATATATAGCAAAACCACTAATCGTGAACTACTGATATAAATGTCATATTTTGTAGTAAAATTGTATTTTGTTTGATGCATGGCATCGGATTATATTCTAAATTCTATATAGATTGGTGATATTCTGAATACTTTCCCAGGGTCACTTTCGGTAGCATTATTATGCATAACTTAGTTAGAAAAATCCCTCTAATTCGGTTAAAACATCACAATTTTTATTTTATTCAAAGAGCTTACGTAACTTGAAAATACCTTTTAGAAATATTCATAAAAATGATTTTATGATCTCGATAATGTCTTGGGAAAAAACCCATCGATCAAGTAGTTTTTATTTTTTTTAAAGTGTACACTTCCACTGAAAAGAATTTTGACTTAGCGATGTGTTATTGTCAGTATTATTTTGTTATTGATTGGTTAAGCGTTTATTCGTGATTCACAGAAGATAATTTCTGGGCGGCCGATAATCTAATTAAGTATACGCAGTAAGATACTAAATTGCCAGTCTAGATATTAGTTTAGAATCCGATCTCTGTGATTTGGATAATATATGATGCATGATATTTCAATACCACTTTGTAACAAAATGCAAAACATAATCAACCTTAGTGTCCAGTGTTCTGAACATAACACAATGCTACAAATATTTGTAGCATAGATACATTTTCTTTGCTTAATGCTTTTTCTCACAAGACATAAGCGTGGCTGCAGTATACAAACTAACGGATATGAAATAGTATGAGTATTATTTAATAAAAACAGATTTATGCTTTGTTTGTTATTCCAGAATGCCCGAAATTGAAAACTTCGCTGAACTGCCTCCAGCGCCGAAGCCTATGGCAACTAATATGTATTATGGTCCACGTGCGGTATGTGCATTTACATTAATGAAAACTATGAAAAGACTTCAAAAATAATTACAAAATATTGTCCATCAGTTGTTATACAATTGACAACGTAAAAGATATTATTTTATAAGACATATTCCAAAATGCAAATATTAAAATATTCCTTTTTAAAACGATTTTCAGGATGTGTTTATGTTTATTTAATGAAAAATCTCAAATGATTGGAAAATCACATAATTGATAATTTAAAGTGTTCTGTTTGATAATAGCGCACTGCCTCTATATAAGTAAAACTATTTTAAATTAATAAAAATGAGGTAAATAACGTTATTGAGGAAATAACTGAACATTTTCTTGTAATGGTTGAATGCAGCTTTTTCAAAAGTATAAAATATTTTAAAAGATTGAATTAAGTGCTTAAAATTAAGATAATAACCAGAATAATTGAAGTAATAAAGGAAATTGAAATAGGCGTTAAAATAGGTAGACTGTAAAAAAAGGTAAAAAAATCATATTGGAATTTAAAAGAGGGTATTATAATAGAGCTTTGTTGTAAAGGTTATCTTGTATTCTTAGATCAAAGTCGTTTTTGCTCGTTGAAATCATATTAATTTTTTTATAATATAGATTTAAAGTTTAACAATAATGACACTTTTGTTAGTTTTAACGTGGAATATTTATTTACAAATTACTGTTCAACTAAAAGAAACTATTTATATCATTGTGAATATTATATCTACTCACCCAATTCTCACTAAATACCATTTAGTATTTAAATATTTGAACAACTTGTAATTATTGCATCATGTGACATATTTATGTAGGTAAGACAAATTTTACTAACGTACATAAATGTCATAACAATAGACAGTTCGCTCGGTACAGCGTTGGAAAACTTTTTTAGCACATCTTTGAAAACCTATAGCTATAAAGTGAAAATAAACAAAACAAGTCTCTTCGATAATGTCAACGATATTGTGTGTTTTCTCTTCGTATTTTACCTTTTTAACGTGCACTATCTTTCCTATACGAACTTAACCCCCGCAAATACTGGGCTCTTATTTTGTGCTTCCATTCACGGGGAGCTGTTGCTGATTATGGACCTGTATAATTTTAAAACTTTCTAATAGAGTAGGGCTTATATTGTTCCTTTGTTTTAAAATTCTCGGTAAATATGCTGGAGGGGGCCTTAAATCTCTTCCACCCTACCTCGGTATGGATAGGGTTAAAATTTACTTTTGAATAGGTACTCATAATTAATTTGTCTTTTTTATATATACCTATCTACTATCGTAACATTATCTGATAATAATTCTGTTAAAAATACTGATCTGTTCACTGATCTTCTAATTAACTATCAAGCCTTTCACTGTCTTCTAATTAACTATCAAGCCCTAAGCAATAGATATTCGGTCAACATTTTGTTTTCTTTACAGAATTTATCTTTGCTATATACTAATTGATCAACATTTTCTAAAGAAGTTAAAATCTTAGAAAAAGTGTTCCTTTTTCCTTGTTTTCCCAAGTTTCTTATTAATAACCATATAAAACATTTTAAATCTAAACAACTTGATTATTCTCTTAAATCCAAACATGAAGATTCTTTATATACATATATGCACATTGTTTTGTATCCCATCAGGGGGTAAACCTATACTTATAATTTGTAAAAAATCATTTTTTGTTTAAATTTAGTTTTTATAAAACAAAAAACGATTTTATTTTAAAATGTTAAACTCCGATTACTCAGGTTTATAAGGTTACAATCCACATTTTTTAGATTTAATTACAGGATTCATGCTCCTTGACTCGAGTCATAAGTTGTCTTTACAAATTAGTGTATTTAATGTATGTATAATTATTTCAAATCGATATTAACCTGAAATTGCTTAAATTTAACTGGGGTTGATAAACTTTTGCACAACACTTTATATAGCTTGTATCACACAAATGTTTACAGTGATGTTAAATTTAAGCAATTTCAGGTTAATGTCGATTTGAATTAATTATATATACATACATTATATACACTAATTTATAAAGACAACTTATGACTCGAGTCAAGGAGCATGAATCCTACAATTAACTCTCAAATATGTGGATTGCCATCATATAGATAAGAAAAGTATATATATTATTTTGATGGGAAAAAATTACTTAGATTTACAAATAAAAGAAATTTTTAAAATTTAATCATTCTTCCTTCCTTTTTATTCCAATTTCATGTATATATAACTATTATTATTTTCACAAAGTTTTGAATGCTCTTCTTACTGCCTATTAATCATAATTTATTTTTGCTTTATTATTCCATTTTTTTTTCTTTATTGATTTAATTAATAAAGTGGTTAGTATAATCTTTTCAAATCTTGAAATGTGTATTAATAGGTACATATAGAAACGAAACATGCCGAAAAATTAACCTAGTAAACTATTTATCTTGAATAAATATTGCTAAATTTAAATGTATATAGTATGTAACAATGAATTCAAAACATATTAAATATATATTACATCAGTAAGTGATATGATTTTATTAATAACTCTAAAATAAGTTTTTGTTTTCAAATGATTTAAACATATATTTAGTAATTTTATTGTATATTTAAAAAAACTATTTATTTAACATATCCAAAAGTGGCAATTAATCTTTCTTTAAATAGTATCACGTACACTTTTGGCAAAATAAATATTTTACATTAATAATCGTCCGTATAGAAATATATTTCTATTAATAAAAAATGTTAACAATTTGAATTACAGATTACTGATAAATTTTTCGTTGTATTCTTATTCATAGCAAGTCAATTACATACCGCCCTTGGTGGAAACAGCTACGCACAATAAGAAACTTCACAACAAAATTCGGAAGATAATTCACAGTACGCGGGGGCCTTCGTTCGACGACTATTAACTTAATTTGTCCGTTTCAGATATTACCAAGTTCTACTTCTTACGCCTGATTGGAATCTATTCTATATATCTCAGCTGCTGATTCTACTTTCTTTCGCTTCAGAACATTCGATAATTAAATTTAGACATATTTAAATTTTCTTATTGCAAACATATATAGCTATATATTTATAAACCAATGATTTCTTGTTAAATTATAAGTATGGTTTGCAATTGTATGCAGCATTATAGAGGCTTATTTAACTATGAAAGTATAATATATATAAATATTATACTACTCTTATTTATGAAGGTAACATGTGTATTTCATTATAGATTGATATATTTACAATAACAATTATCATTATAACAATATATATTAAAAATCATTTAATTAAAGAAAAATTAAGCTTCAAATTAATTGTATAAATCCAATGGTTTTAATAATACATTATTGAATTATGTATTAGATTTTATTAAATGACCATTATATTGAACATTGATTTAGTATTCTATATTTGTGTCAGATCATCAAAATAATAATTTGGTTACTAAATTTCTCAATAATGAGGTAGTATGCACTTACTTCATCTAACAAATCAACATTAATAATATGTATAAAAAACATAAGTAACTCTGAGAGTACTGATAGAAATTCATACTATATGAAATATTATTTATAGAACAAAAAATAATTTACAAGACTTATAATTTATTAGGCAGTTAAATGTAGTTGACTAGTAACTATGCTTACTTAATACTTTGATATTTGTAATCGCGGAAAACGTAATAATAGAAAGCATAATATAAATTCAATGTATTAAAACAATTGCGTTGTCCTCGTTTGTAATGTTTAAGAGAATGTTGAAGTCTCAAATGATCTGTAACCCTAATATGTAGTAAAAAATTTGGATTTGATGATAACCAAAAATTAATTTTGTAAATAGTCTAATCTGTATTGATATAATACTAAAAAAAATCACGAATAAATAATTCTGCTAGATTGTGTTTTTCTCAATTATTCATGAATTTCTATTAGTTTTGTTAGGGTTAAGGTTAATATATAAACTTATTAATTTCATTTTAGATATTTGAGCAAATGATAAAAAAAGAAAGTCTATGTATCGTAACATAGACGTAAGTCTGACTTAGTCATATTAATTTAGACAACAATTGTTAGCCTTATGCCACCCTTATTTATAAAATGAAGACCATTTAAACAAATAAGGAAATAAAATCATCAAAATGAAAAGCAAACTACCAGGTAATAAAGAGAATGATAAATTTTTGTATCACATCACATTATATAACTGGTTTATAAAACAAAAAAATTAAATGTGTCTTACACTAATGATGAGTAACATTTCCGCTTAATATTATATGCAATAAAATGAACATATTTGAAATAAATAGCTTAGTGTATTTTAATGCATTTAAAATGCATAAATGCTATGTACAAAATAAGAAATTCTAATAAAAAGCTAAATCTTTCATTATAAACTGGTAATTTAAATAAATCGTGTACTTAAATTTACAAATAAGATTGAAATAAGTACTTCTAGCAATAAATCAAAATCATCATAGAAATAATATTTTACACATATATTTCGAATTTTACTAGGCATTACATTAAATACCAAGACACTGAACAAATTCCGAACATAATTACAAGATTTAGTTTTAAATAGTGACGAAGAATTGTTTGTATAATTAGAGGAAGGGGTAATTGCGAATATGATAGAAATACTCGATTTTACAACTAATTGAACTGCCATCTATTGTCTGCTAAATGTAACATTTTGGCAAAAATACCCCACAATCGGATGGCAAAATATACAAACATAATAGTAATTCAATAATTTATGGGATAGCTTAAACGAATACCAATAAAAACTATACATATGAACACATAATAATATGGTTAGATAGATAAGATTAGATAAAATATTTGGAAAGTAATATGTACGCAGATAACGATTATAGGTATCTTTCAAATATGTACAAGCGTAAATGTGTATACAAATAATATCTTGGAAAGGTGTTATAACAAATATTTTGTATGTCACAAACCAGGCACAAGTGGACTGACATTTATTAATAATAGAAAAAAATCGCGCTTAACAAATCAAAAAATAATGTAATGAAAGAATGCAGGTAAACGCGAATTTTAAGAAACAAAAAAGAGAAAAGTATGCTTAGCAACCCTCATAAAACTGCAATACGATGAATAATTCCACGTCACCAGAATTGGGTAGTACGTTGTAAGAAGATGTAACAAATTATGTAGATCACAGTTGAGAAACTTTATGTGCCTGTTTGTGTTTAGTGTGTTTGTTGACATGGTCTGCCGGTTGTCTGCAGAAGTTGTCTCTCTTTAATGCCAATTAGTTATTTCCACCACCATTCCAGTCAAAACCTCCCGCTCTGTCAGCTTCAGGAAGAGGGACATAGTTGGGGTCTTCCGTTGGGCCATCAATCAGGTTTATTCTGAAGACAATATAATACGTACAATATATTATCGAACGTAATTATAAAATATTAGACAATATATTTTAAATATAAATATTGCCATAAAAGAGCTCTCAGTGTATCTTTCAAACTTCCAATTTTTTTCAATAAAACGTCAATAAATATTTTAAAAAGTACACATATGCTATTGTACGTACATAGATAGAAATAATGACAAAAACAATTATTTCAGTTTAAACACATGGAATTAAAATCTTCCTATAAGGTAATTAATAAATATAAATTTAAAACATGATTTTAAAACGTAAGATAAAATTAAAACAACACAATTCGCGTTATTAAACTAAGTCTCAGGATATAATATACTGGATAAAAATATGTTTCTTAAACTTTTCAATAATATATATGTATATATTAAATAAATTTCAGTTTAGAATATATTATAGGAAACGTAAGGAATCAAAATATAAATTACTCAAATTTATAAATAAATAATTTAAAATCATAATAGTATTTAACTCATATTTCTAAGTTTGTAAAATTATATAAACAAATGCTAAACCATTTAGGAAATTATTTTAACGCATTAAATATATAAATTAATTGTGCAGATTTAACATAAACATATACATAAGTGCATCTTACAGAAATGCAGGCGTTCGCAAAACTTTGAAACCATTAACTTGATTAGGAAATATGTCTTCAAGGAAATAATAAAGATGACCCACAGCAATACCTAAAAATAAACAGACACATTTATTAAACTTTTAAAATATACGTGTATCATTTGGTTTTTTGTTTAATTTCTTTAAATACACATTAGATAATGTTTATTATAGTTAAATAATGATCGAATTTTGCTCCATTGTTGTTACATTGATAGAAATTGACAATGTTGTTTTGATACAATATGTATAGTAATAAATTTGAAAACAATGATATTGAAAACGTGATATATGAGTTAAAGTATTACAGAATGTATTATTATTATTATTATTTAAATTAACCACAATATCTGTAATAAAAATACAATCAAAGTGGGAAAAGAGAGATTGAACATACAAGAGCGGGAAGTGAACAAACTTGGCAAATAGCATAAATAGAATAAATAGAAAAATACAACCAATTAAAGGTAATGAAATAATGAGAGCTGCATATGAGGAAGTCTAAATGTTAAACAATTCATGTTTCAATTTACGCTTGAACAAGGAAAAATTTAGTTCGCTACGACACGCAGGATACAGAGCGTTCCAGTGACGGGGAGCAGAAAAGTAAAAACCAGCTTGTGCAGAGCGGCGACGGTAGCGAGGTTGGTGG
>JAYRBW010001442.1:0-13996 GCA_036023295.1 Invenusta paracnida | reverse complement strand
AACTTTTTTCAGAGAGGCGCCAATTGAAAAAAAGTATACTCAAATGCGTACTTTGCGTATGGCTGGCGGCGCCTATGCATACCTATTATACATATATACTCTTATAATAGCATTATAACAATGCTTCACATATACATTGTTCTCTCTTTTGTACTTACTGAGGAGGCCGAAAGGATTCTGCGAAACACGTCTTATTACAATTAATACTACTTCAGTAATATTTATTTTAATAAAACCTATACTGATCAGCGCACATACAGGTCTTGATCACATTATATAGTAATGTGCAGTCTAATATTATAGCGTATAATTGAAATATACCTTGAAAACGCCTATTAAAATATACGAAACGAGTAGATTGTAAACAGGGGCGTTAATATATTAAATTGTGAACAGCAGTTTCTTCCTCTAATCATTATATAATAATCCATTAATATTAATAGCCATTTCATGTCAACCGTTTCTCCATTAGTGGTTTGACCCTATTAATTACAGAAATCTTACCTGTATTTAAAAATATAATTTATTATTAAAACATGAAATGTAAATTTTAATTAAAAAATCACTGACAAAAAGTATGAAGAGTTTTTAAACTTTAGTAATATTTCAAAAAGACAATTTATATATATATATAGAACAATTGGAAAATGTTTTAGTTTAACTCAATTTCAGAACAAAAAATCAATTAGTCTACTACATATTGCCAAAACCATGTTTAATCAATTTATTTTCTGTTATACAAAACATCTATATTGAAATACTGTAGACAAAACTACATACCTACTCGTAGCAAGATATTGAAAACGCGATAAAAACTGTAACTAAAACGTGAGATTAATATATGTTTAAATAGGTTAAAATAACTTTAAAACATAAGAATTAAAACAAAGATAACGTTTTTTGTAAACATGTATTGTACAATTTTTATTAAAAAACAATTTACTACAAAATACAGTTTATAATAAATACAAATAATATTTCATGTAAATATATATTACAGTCAAAACTATTAACATTTTTAGAAACTTTTCAATATGAATAATTGTGTAAAAATCACAAAAACTGAGTAAATGGATTTTTATCAAATTTGTATCGAAATCTTTATAAACAAACACACATGTGTACAGAATTACCAAATATACAATATTTACAAAGATTTATCCAAAGCCATTTAATAGGGTTTTCAAGTTCTTAACTGAGACAATCTATCGAAAATGTAAAATATAAAATAAACCTTTCTCGTCCAAAATTCCAATTAGCACCAGTTTTAACAAATGCAACAAAATTCATTCTTAATTTTTAAAAGTAATTTCCGCATTTTTCTTTACTCGTAAATTTGAATTCACAATTAATCTTAGCTAGAGTGAAACATTTGAAAAATTATAAATTTCTTGTAATCTTTTTACATTGATTAGCTTGCATATTTTTTGTATTATATATATATACCTTTAATGATGTGACATTGCAACAGCGATTATAATAAGAATAAAAAACCCAAGAAGCGTAAGACAGTGTATATATTCAGTTATTATTTAACGTTATTAAAATCGTGTCTAATGTCACTGTGTCCGTTTAAATCCCTTTTTCCATCTCTTTTGTCTGCGCTTCCTCAGAGACCCAGCTACTTCTCGACCATCCACCTTTAGAAGTCCAGAGTCAGCCTCCTTATCACCGGCAGGAATCTTGGTATTGGAATCCTCAGGAAGTGGGTTGAAGAGACCAGGCACTGTCCGATTATTGAGATGGTGGATCGAGTAGAGACGCGTATCCAGAGGCAACCACTCGGACCGCTGTCTCTCGGCTACCGCTGTTGTCACTAGTTTCCGCTGGTGGAGATCAATTAGCCCAGCTGGTCTGTGAGTGAGGGAGGAGAACAATTAATGTAAACCATATCACGTAGAATAGACATAATGAGACCAAATATAAGAAATTGACATGTATAAATTTTGAAAACTAGCAATGACATTTAGTGGCGTCACGACTGATTCACACTTACGAGTATTAAGAATAAATAAAAGAAGATTCTTAGTCGAAAAAATAACAGTTGCGTAAAATAAATTTATAAAAAACATAATTCAAATTCTGGAAACTATATTTAACAGAAAATTTGAATTAATATTAAAAACAAACCTATGTATCACCTTTTATAATTGGCTGTATTTTAGATAAATTAATATAGACCTATGTACAATTTAAATAAAGAAAATATAACTTAATGCTAACATAACTTACGAATAATATATTTATTCCTTATATGATTCGCTTAATATTGTGCATAAAACTGATTAATATTCCTTATTAAAAACTGTCACGCTAAAGGTCTAAAATTAAAGATTATTAATTTAAGATAACATATCAACTTTATTAATTTTTGTTTATACCAGACATGCATGCCTTTCTATAATTTTGAAACTTACAAGATAGTAGATATTATAATTATACAAACAGGAAGAAACAGGGGCGAAGTTTCTTCCGTATATTATACCTTGCGTAAATAATAAAAGACAAGTTATTAACTGAACTTTCTTAATTAATGCATTAACGCGTGATGGATAGTTTACTAAAGAGGAATTCTTCATATAGATTGCGGACATTCATATTGCATTAGTTAAATCGAGTTTTCTCGCGGAGTATTGAGTTTATAAAATAACAGAAATATATCCCTGCAAGGTGATATACTTATATATATCTATACTTAAAAGTATATAAATACATATGTATATATAATACTATAGTCCTAAAATAAACAAATCTAATAACTAATGTTTAAATTTGGCCAAAAATATCGTAATCTTTTAATATTATAAATTTAATTATCAATATATGTACATATATTATATAATTATTAGTTTCCAAAGATACATTTATTCAATTCCATATTTTAGTTTTAGATTTTTATAGTTGTTGAGTTCATATTTGTAGAAATTTAAGGCAATCCTAATACAGTATACTTTTAGGCATATTCCTTAATGTTTATTTTGTTGGGTTAAAACATATCCTTTTTCCAAATTAAAAGTAATACTTCCCCTTCATTTAACACTAAATGAGCATTTCTAAACTTACAGTGTTAATTAAACAACTTTAAATAATGACTTCAATTAATAAAAATAAAATTGTAAACAACTTGTATGCACTTATCATACTTGAGCATACTTATTAAGCATATCACAATGAATAGAAATAGTAAAAAATCTTAATTTTTCAAATTTATATAGCTAGATAGGCTTTATATTATACTTTTATAGTTAGTATTTTCTGGAATCTTGTTACCATAAAACAGTAAAAAGGTTATTTTGGTATTATGCTTAAATGGGTTTACAATGCTATGTATATAACAATGATACGAATAACTAACTAACATTAAAAATACAAGAATTTTAATATGATATCAAAGATAACGCCACATTGGTGTTAGCTGTTATACACAACGTACAGGTAAATATAAAGTCGTAGCTTCACCAATATATGGCAATATATGTGCCCTTATTAGAGTTTTTAGGGTGTTTTATGATAAAAAGCATTAATTGAACATTTTTATGTGTAGAATAACTGACAAAACTATTTTTATATATCGTGCAAATGATAGTCGTTATACTACTACTCACTCTTTTTGTTGACTCTCACAAGCTTGATAAACCCGGAAACTTGTTTTCCTAGATTGATGTGAGATCAGATAACTTCCAAGATCCAAACTGAAGAGGAATATGCAGAAAATAGTTAGTAATTAGAGGGTGCATTACTAATTGTATAAATTATTTATAAAATCGCCCAATAAGTACAGAAAATTTAATTCCAAAAATTAAATTCTTAACAAAACGCAGATTATAATTCACACAACAATTAGAAAATAATAAAGAACAATGTTTCTATGTATAAATGTATTTATCTAGATAAAAAAGACCGCGTCGCAATAATGAAAGCCAAATAACGAGATCATCAAAAGAAAAATGTTTAAATGAAATTGATGATAGGAAGTACAGCCTTTAAAGAAATTGATATAAAAAGGACGCCAATATAAAAAAAAAATTAAAATTATAATGATGATACATAGTACAGCCATCGAAGAAATTGATATAAACATGGTGCCAATATATAATTGTTACAATACTTTCTGTTTAAAAGGCATACCTGTATATAGATCAATATGGAACATAGGTAAACGTCTAAACTGTAAAATTATGAGATAAAAAAAATAAAAAAATCATGGCGGCAATAGTATAAATTATATTATTTTACTATGTTATAAAAATTAGCTTACTTAAAACAACCACTTTTGCATTCATGTTGGTTTCATTGCTTTTGTAAAACTGTTCTATTGCCAAGAATTTTTCATAATTTTGTTATCATATTTTTACGTATTTTACAGTTTAGACGTATACCTATATGTTCCATATTGATCTATACATTTATGAATTTTAAACAGAAAGTATTGAAACAATTATATCTTAGTGCCATATTTATATCAATTTCTTTGATGGCTGTACTTCATCATTATAATTTTAACATTTTGTTTTTTAAATATTGGCGTCCTTTTTATATAAATTTCTTTAAAGGCTGTACTTCATACCATTAATAAAATTTCAATATTTTTCTTTTGAAGAGCCCTTTTCTTGGCTTTCATTTTTACGATGCTGACGCTCTCGTTCTTGACTTGACGATACTACGGCATGGTCTAATAACATGTAAAATCTATTTTCAAAAGTGAACAATATTCCAAAAGCTATTTTGTACCCAGCTAAGTTCAATTTAAAAAGTTCTGTAAAATTGTAGTAAATAGTGTAGCTGTAAAATGCTATTGTTTCTATTCTAATGTGATCATAATTTGTCAATTAAAATATGGTGTTATATATAAGTCTTATATAACTAATTTTGGATCTGTTCAATGAACGAGAAACATTATGACAAATCTTAAATATGTGTATAATTTATATCTACTGTATTATTTTGTCTTAATTATTATTGACATAATTTTATACACAAGCAAATTAAAACATTCTCGTATGCTCGTTATATGTAGAGTATGCAAATATGAAATAACTACCATTTAACAATGTAAAATAAAAGATCATAGTACTAGTAGTTGGTAATTAAATTTTAAAAATAATTATTCTTGTAATAAAGGAAACAATCTGCTAAGGTACACTTCACTGCATTGTTTAAAAAGTAGTTAAACTGTTTAATATTAACAAAATAATATTATACTATAATAGGGTGTTGAAATTACAGAAAGGTCTCTATTTACATGTATGTAAATATAGAATTTAAATATATGTATAGGATGTTATAAAAATATATTATATCGAAATTTTGCTCAAACAGTTCATTACGATGAACGCTGAATCATACGAAGCCTTCCAAAAATCAAGCAAAAGTGCTAAAAAGATTTAAAGCCAATTATTCATACAGAAGCAGTTATAAAATCAGATGAAACCCAACATTTTGAATGAACAATCTTACATAATCCAGAATGTTAGAACGCAAAATTCGTAGATGACATATATTGATAACACTAAACTTATTTTTGACATTTAAAATGTAATTGAAGTATGAGCCCCAATTAAAAAAATACAGACGGGTGTATGACGAAAAATCAAACTTGACATTATGTAATTAAATAACTGGAAAGTTTTAAAATATAAAAAAGTATATATATAATGTAAACCTACCAAAAAACAAGTTAACAAGAAAACTACTGTGCTATTAAATAAATAATATAACACATACGCGTATATATTTATTGGAATATGTAATATAACACATGATGCATATAACATTATTTTACTTTTGTATTTAAAAAGCTAGGAAAAAAGGGGTACAAAAAGTGGCACGACTAGTTTGACACAATTTATTATTTAACATATGTATAATTAAGACAGGTTCAAAGCTAGTGGTAATACTATGAAAAGTATATCTATGCATACATATATAGCTGGCAGTATATATAGATTTACATCTAAATAATAACAATATTTGGAATAATTCTTAGTCTACGTAGTTATCCAATTGTAAATATTCGTATAGAAGAGAAAATATATAATTATGCAGCATAAATATAAACATGAATAAGTTGTATTATTAATCTTTTTAAGAATGAATTGCGAGATGTTTTATTATAATATATTATATTTAAAAATATAAACCTGATTTAACACCCTTTTTTCAATGTACATATTATTTAAATAATAAAAACTTTTATTCTATC
Source organism: Invenusta paracnida (assembly GCA_036023295.1). Lineage (NCBI taxonomy): Eukaryota > Metazoa > Platyhelminthes > Proseriata > Coelogynoporidae > Invenusta > Invenusta paracnida. Next base: position 7,794 of record JAYRBW010001442.1, on the reverse strand, counting down.
CCTAATAATCTTTTTAAGATTATGACAACTTCCTTTTTATTTAATAATTGGAAACTGTATAGCCAATGTATAATATTAACACATACATAAACATACATCTTATAAAATTTTTCAAATTTACTGATTATCTTTTTAATATGTAATATCCGATTTTTTTAAATATTTATATAACGTGAGTATTAATTCTTTTGATTGAATTTTATTTATATCTATACCACAGCTGTTATTGAAATAGTATGCAAATCTCACGTTTATAATTTAAGTTACTGTACCATTGGTGAAATAGTATTGTTAAAAAGAGCTGACATAACGACCGACAAAAAACTGTCAACATATTCTACCCGTGTTTAAATATATCTCCTAGTAGTATACAGCAAACAAAATTATGTAATTTTCATGTCAATTTATACTCTCTCTCTCTCGGCTAAAAATAAATTAATATATTTAAATTGTACGTATATAAAATAAACTTAAATGAAGATACTATATCTTAACGTAACACCACCATTTTTATTATACATGTATATTTAAGCAATAAAAACGTGTGAAATTCAATGATGGGAACAACTAACAGGAAGTAAAATTTGTAGATTTACCTTTTTCAATGACATATATGGCATACGTGATGATCTGATTATAATTTAACTAATATAAATAATACCTTTAGTCAATTGAAGATATAAATACAAGACTTTTATCAGACAAGTTTAAGCATAACTATGTTCACGCATGTATACAGAAAGTCGTCATTATTACAAAAAGAACACTTCCGCTTTAATAGAGAAAAATATATATTCGAACTTGTTAAAACATTATTGCTTGTCAAAATTTTAAAGCGATCAATCATGCAGCTTTTAGATTATCCTCTGGTGGTTTAACAATAAAAATAATTGTTATGTGCAGCATTCAAACGTTTCGAGTATAATAAAAATGAAATCTAGATTTATAAAAAAATACTTGCAGTCTAAATTTGCACATAGTTCCGGATATAAGAGTTGTTAATATCGTTGTTAAAATGTTAATTTGAATGTGCCAAAAATTCTGTAATTAAAAAACACAAAAATCGCAGACTAAATGTAATACTATATTACTGTCAGATTTTAGAGCAAATTTTTATTCAAAATAGTAAAATCCTAGATATCGGATAATTGTTAACCTTTTACAAGAAGGCGGAGAACAAAATAAACCAATATCTATGAGTAAACCTGTTACACAAATTTGTCCGACCCAATTAAATACATGTAATAAAGATATAATTACTGAAATACGAGAAAGCTTCAATAAATTTTCGGACTCGATATCAAAGCAATATCCTACACATGTATGTATTTTTATGAACAACAGAAACATAAGATATTGTGAAAATATTGCCGGAGAACTTATTGAAGCCCCCTCGTATATTGATACATTATATAAATAATAAAGCAATCAGAATAATACATAATATGTAACAATTCGTTGATTACATTTTCTCATTAATAAAATGTTAACCTTTTAATTATAGGTTTTTTTCCATCTAAATAAAATATTATATGTATATGAAAAATGTACACTACGAGATCAGTTGAAATTATCTCAACTACTCGTATAAGTAGAACTCATAAATATGAAATAATATGATCGGCTTATATTATTTTCTATCAGATATAAAAATCCTGAAATCAAAATATAGCTCATTCAAACAACCAATGTATAATTTGTATATCATTTTAAAGTTATATGTCGTAGGTAATGTATATTCTGAACGGTCTGCTAACGTACTTTAAGTCGTTTTAAATATACATTTTAGACGCTATATCAGTTTAAAGCCACTACCAATGTTTTAAATAAAAATAGTAATATATGAGAAGCTATAAGTATTTAACAGTTTAAACGATAAACATAAAGTAACACATTGTTAAAAATAGATTCAAGTTAAAATACAACATATTTTTCAGCAATAAACAATATCACCAACGGCACAAGATAAATATAGATAGAAAACACATAGGACACAATTTCAATTAAATGTTAAGAGTATAAATCAAGAAGAGCAATTGCATGCTTTACTGTAAATATAAACCACTCTGACACTAATTATAGGATTGATTATTTTTTTAGAATGCACGGGGATTCATGATCAATGCCTGTATTTTACACCTAATTTCCCCGTGCATTATTTTTGAACGGTGACGAATTGATTTTTACAGAATTGCATGAAGAGAAAAGTGATCAAAATTCTAGAATTTTTTTGTTAAAAACCATTAACCAAATATAATTTTTAATAAAAATATCATAGTAAAAGGGACAGTGCACATACATTTTGAAAAATGAAATGTACAATATTGTAATAAAAAGTTAATAATCAAATTTGTCTTTAATTTTATATTATATATTGGAATTTAGAAATCCGATAATTATAAATACATCCTATAACGTAGTGAATTATAAAGGATAATGTAATGTATTTTATTTAAATTATCCAATACAAAAAACCATCACATAGAAATACTATATTAATTTAGAAGCACATCAACATAGTAGTATAGTTATATATATACACACACATATATGTATATATGAGTAACAACAAAACGTTTTTATATCAACTGAGAATGAATTATTAAGATAAATTGTTCAATTATTATTTTAAAAACATTTAATATCAGCAGTACAGCTTTTATGTTACAACACTTGCTTTTAGAACTATAAGTAGTATATTGCATTATTTACCAAAACATAGTGGCTTTTATATTTTTTATATTTTAGTATAATTTATAAAGTTTGTTCACCTTATATTCAGTAATACTTACGTTTCACACGTCCTTGTAAACAAATAAGCAAAACTATAAATAGCTACATCAAAACAAGCTTAACATACCACTTTAGAGTATATAGATCTTGTTAGAGTAATCACTTCCTAACGCGTGATAATGAGATAATAATATGTATAAGTAAAATATGTAACATCATAAGCATATACTATTGATAGGTTCAGTTATCTATGACAGATACAAAGCAAAATAATAAAATAAAAATGATTTTAAATGAATCAAACATAATTATAGTTGGTCATAAATAAAGTAACATGGCATTGAAGGAGCATATGTAATATTAAATGTTTTGGCAAATCCAGTATGGCAAGCCAAGGAATACTAGATTTTTACCATTTCTAAGACTTACTACTGGTTTATATAAACACCGAAATGTCAACATTTTAACGGGGAACTTCAACCTAAACGGCATTAATTCCTAGGTTATAATATGCAGCCAATGGATCGATAATTCAAGTAAAAAAGAGACTTTCAGCATAACTATGCATTTATACATACACACAAACCTACATATATAACTGTGTTTAAAAATCGTAAATGTAGATTTTCATTTAGACATGACAAGAAAAAAATGTGCCAGTTGTGTTATTTACTAACATATTGTTCGGTGTTTGCTTACTTATTTGTTTATTGTACGGAGTATAAATACATATATTTTCAAGCGTAGTAATCAACCATTATAATGTTTAATGCCATTGCCTTTTACAGTAAATGTTTTCCACACATTCATAAATCATGTTTGTAGTGATATGTTCAAAATAGTTTGTAATTATAATCTCTGTATAGATAAAAATTGAAAAGTAACAAAAAGCAGCAAAAAACAAATACGAAATTTTTAAAATAATTTTTATCATCTTGGACTATTTTGGCGAAGTTTTTAAGTGATTGATGATAAAAATCTAATCTCCAAAAAAAATATATTTCTAGGTTGAAATATATTAACAGTTACGACTATCTTGTGTTTCCTTGCACACTTTTTTTTAAAATAAACCAATATATTTTAAATTATCATAGCAGGGATGATACATATCTATCTAAGAAATAATTCGTAGATATTAGAAATAAAAATACAAGTATTGCTTCAGTCATTATTTAGCACAGAATAGCATAATTATGTAAATCTCGGAATTAAACAAAGGTTAACTGTGAGCGTATGTGACTGGAATGAATAAGGACAATTTTGTGATCAGAGAATGGATCAACAAGTCGAATCGTCAGCAATCAATATATCTCACTTCGCTTGTCCCCTATATCTATGTATGAATGTGTCAGAAATTCGTAGACGAATAGAAAAGTGAAGACAAAACTAAGTCTCAGGATGCTAGACGAAATGGAAATTATCTGACAACACGTAAACGAGAGGCATTATTCACTAAGACAAAAAGGATATATGGCCGTCTAAAAACGAAAAATCGCAGTTTTCTCTCTCTTTAAATTTACTGTAATAGACAAGGGTTCCATTTCTGATTGGAAGTCAACTGTGACATGGTGGTTGTCACTAATGAATTTAGGATGCATGTCTAAGTAATTCATCGTTAATGAATCTAAGTTTTTCTGGTGTAATCATATTTTCAAAAACAACATATGTATATTATTGGTATATAACATAACTGTACTCTAATAATGCGCAAAATAAATAGCTTATTATAAAGCAAATAACAAATCTTCAATTAATAAACAATTAATCTAAATTATGTTTTAATGTGTTTAATGGAAATGTGTATTCTTATAAAATTACATTTGTATTAGTGAATAAAAATATGACATACACATTTTTAAAATATGAAAAAATCATTATGAAAAGTTCATATTCATAATAAAGATAATATATATTTAAATATGAAGATATCATCTAATTCACCTTTCGAATAAACTAACTAGTACAAAAAACATAAATAAAGAAAGATAATTATAGTTTAAAAAATTATTTCATATTAATGAAGGTATTAAACTTTGATTCTTTCATCTCCAGATTGTTATCCTAAGAATTAACAAATTAAACGTATCTTTAACATTAAAATAATATATAAATGTTAAGGTCATTTATGAAAATTGAAGATATATTATATAGTATTAATTTCCTAATGCACATACCTATGAATACCTATAAACAGCTGAAAAACTATACAATAAAATCTTAAAATTAAAATTAAGACGCAAAATGTATTATTTTTCTACGATACATATTTATAACGCATATATTTATATTTATAAATGTAATTAATAAAAACGTTCACCATGAATGTTGATCTTTTTTAAACCTGACAGGATTTAAAAAAACATGACATGCCTCCACTCAGCAGGAATCAATCAAAACGAATTATGCAATATTTGTAAAAAATGAAAAGCAGTTACATGGAAATTAGCGATGTCCCTTTTACACATACTTTTAGTAATTGCGAGGTAATTTTTCTTTTAACGGTGAAACGTAATTTCATTATAAATGCACTTTTTAAAGAGACTATTTTCATGTATCACTGTTAAAAGGAAGGTATACCCCGACTTAGAATTAACCTTGACTTAATTAATATATTGACTTAATTTCACTATAAATGGACTATTTTTCAGTCTTTATATTAAATGTGAAATACATTAAGCATATGCCCACAATAAACTATATTACACACAGTACTATAATGTTCCGTGTAACTTATTGTCAATTATAAATGTTGACAAAATTTAACCTTTTCAAGTTATTAGAGGATCCAAATAATTTACATCGTACATTATTACAGCATTTCCAATTATGCATATATGCACAATAGTAAGCTAATTTCAGTTGAACATATATAAACATATTAAAGCGTGCTTTAGTGCATATATCAAAATGGTAGTCAACATAATACACATTATGCATTGCCAAACAACATGCTCTTAAAAGTTGTAAATGTTTCTATATAAAGTAAAATTGGTAAATGTTCCAGTTATTTTCAAAAATGTCACATATATATGCTAAATATATTGTGATAGTTATACGATTCAAATAAATAATAATTGTAATCGTGCCTAAACACATAGCTCAAACACAAGACAAAATAATAAACAAAAGGTAAACTGTAAAATTGGAAAGAAATCAAAGTGTATCTATTGAATCAAAGCATACGAGCTGAGATGGTTAAAGGATTTTCCCTTATAATCGTAGACTACATTTATATCAAGCATAAAATAAAATAAATAATATACAATTCAATATAAACCAAACAAGCAGTAAATATGAAAACATATCTATATATATAAATAACATTTGATAAAAAAAGGTAAAAACTTTAGACAAGGTCTATTAAAAATTACCATTACCAAAATTAAATTACCAATATATAGTAGGTATCTTTATATTTTGGAACTGGTGTTTATTTATTATATAAATAATAAATACATAATGCTTATTGTTTTAATCAATAATAACATATTTTACGAGTATTACTTCTTGTTTAGTCCAACGAACGATTTGTTTCAACATTAACTTTTTCATTAGTTCCATAGGTTTTAATATGATATATTACATATAATGTTGAGGTTAACTTACGATTACTTCATTATTAATGTAATTATTAATAACTGTATGAGCATTTCAGTAAATATTCAACTTTATTCTTTTCAACTCGAAGGGTGAATGCGAAAACTGTCCTAACTTAAGTTAAGAGCTCTTCAAGACTTGAGGACTTCAAGACTCAGCTTAAATGAAATTTGATATGCTAATAAGAATTATTTAAACATATAACAGATTATCAATTTTTAGTAACTTAAATTAAAATTGAGTGTAATAATACATATACAGTGTGAACTGTGATAAAGCGATAAACAATTAACAAATCAGAAAGTCGTTATTTCATATAAACATCAGTAAAACACATTTAAGAAATTACTCTGATATTTCACTGTTTTGAATAAAAAATAATATTTCTACTTTTCACATCTTATAGATAGCTTAGAAGATCCAATATTATGTTGTCTGCAAATATTATTTTCATCCGTGTTTATTCAATGTGTTTATACACATGCCATAAAGAGAATCCTATTTCTTATTTTTATTATTTGTGTCTGAATAAAAACACAGAATGTCTTTAAAAACGTATGTAAACAACATATACAGTTAATATATGTAAGTCGATGTAATAACAATAATGTATTGTTACTTTTGAAGCTATAATTATGCAGATATTACAATAAACGAAAATCACATATAATATCAACAAGTAAACCAATTTTAACTTAAAAAACATCACAATGTGGTGCACATTTCTAAAAAAATATCTGCTTTTTAGAAAACTATACTACGAGCTTCATTCATAAGTTTCATATATATCTGTACAAATAACACACGTGTGTGTCATTTTTAACACATATTCCAGCTTAAGAAATAATTAGGATGTAATAGTTGAGAAAATATTCATATAAATCATCAAATTAGTATTTACAATTTTAAAATTAATACACATAAATATTCCATTCATAATTTACTAGGTCATTGTAACATGATTCAATACAAGTATAATAAATACTATTTAAAGAATTGATATTTTTAAATTAAGATGTTTAGTTACTAATAATTTAAATAATATAATAAAACATGTAATGCATAAACTACAACAATAATACGCATATAAACTAGTTATGTACTAAATGTACTATAATGATTTCATCTATATTTATATAATATAGGTCAAACCGGTGTAGCGGGTTGAGAATACCTGGGTTAACCCCCTAGTATAATTAAATCGGGTTAATACTACTCTGTAGTATTATCAAACCGGGTTGATTATACTATTGTTGGGTTCATAATATCTGCTATCACATTTATAACATAATATTATACGTCTGCATTCATGAGTAAGAAATTCTTTAATATACCTAGCTATTACGCAATCGATAAGCAAAGTAGGCAGGTATATTAACAATACTCCGATTGCCTTTCTGTATATAAGTATTTTATTGTTGCCCTTTTAATATATTTGTCCATGATTATGATGCTAGTAGCATC
>JAYRBW010001431.1:0-13996 GCA_036023295.1 Invenusta paracnida | reverse complement strand
ATTTCCACTTACCTACATACTTTTCCTTAATGAATGGTAATTAAATGTCATTGTAATGACATGCTAATCAAATTAAACATAATGACAGGGTTGCCATTCGTCCAGATTTTTTCGGGACATGTATTTAAAATAGCAAGGTCACATTCTGGACATATAAGTAAAAAAATCCGGACTCGGTACGCTCGGAATTATAGCATCTGGAGTTTTTCTGATTGTGAAGTGGCAATCATGTAATTACTATTCACATTTTCCCCAAATAATTACGTATGAATATCTATGAATACGTCTATTGGTACCTACATTGTACTATAATTCAGTTATGTGTCTACAAATGTTCTATATCTACTATTTTTGTAATAAATTGTTATCTGCGTTATTTTAATCTACCGGCGTTTTTTTGGTCATATTGAGCCGCACCAACACTGATAAGGAAATAATACAAGAATGTAGAGATAGTATCACTTTTTACATGAAGTTCAGAACGTCATTCATAACCGTAAATTGTTCCTCTTTAATTATATGACGTGTAGATTGGGCATGTTTGTAGATCGATAGAGAGAGAACCAGAATGCTAATTGTTGGAGGTATCGGTAAGTGAAGTCAATGTAACTCTTATCACAAGAGCATTTAAGTTTCTCTTCCATTTTAGGCAATATGTCAGATTTTTTTCCTGGGATCTTTATTGGGTGAGTTTATGTTTTAAGCGAAAATTTTAATTTTATCTTAGTCTTGGTCTTAAGAAGGAATCATTAAAACTTTTTACAGATTTAAAACTTTCTTCTAACGGTTTTAAAACTTTCTTACGACGATCTTAACACTTTCTTAAGACGGTTATAAAACTTTCTTAAGACGGTCTTAAAACTTTCTGTAGATGATAACAAAAAATGTTTTTGTTGTTTTGATAAGTGCTGGAAGTGCATACGAAAAACACATTCAATTATTTCAAGATTAATAACTTTTCGTGCTTTCACTACCTTTTTACAAATTTCTAACATTATTTTTTTACAAAATGACAACGATTTAATTGGTCAATTGAAAATTCAGTTAATTCACTGCAATATCTTATTGATCATCATGATCAATTTTTGACATCCAAAAATAACAATAATACAATTAAATTTTATGAGAAAGTTACAAGTTCGATCAGTGGGTGGTGCGAGGAAAAAACCATTGAAGGTTTTTTAAAAAACATTGGTAGTGAATATGGAGAGGTGAGCAATGTTTTATTAATATTTATTATAACATAATATCTGGCAATTGTGGAGTATTTGGCCGTAAATTTAAGTTTTAAAACCATCTTAAGAGAATATAAAGTTTAAAACTTTCTTAAGAAGAATGAAAAGTTTTAGAAAAACTAGTTTATTGTTGGTCTTAAGACTAAGATAAAACTAAAACTTTTCGCTTAAAACCAAACATAAACTCACCCAACGTATACATACATAAAAATTAAATATAAATAGATCAGAGATTTCTAAACATTTAAATCAATTTGGATTTCGGTAAATTTAGTTTCATTTAATACACTTTGAATTGTTATATAAAAATAAACATGTTTGTATATCCGGGTACCAGCCTTAATATAATAACATGTCATTTTTTTATGACTCAAAGAATTAGATAGTGAATTCATCGTTCATTTAAACGTACATAAACAGACTCCACAGACATATAAATAAACGAAATAAAAACGTTTATGATAGCTTGAGAGACATACTGACCTATAGATAGACAGACGTTTGTATACATATGTTTATAGTCGGGCGGACAGATATAGTGATCTGAATGAACAGACAGATAAAGATAGAAATAGTGAAATCTAACGAATATTTGAAGAAATGCAACACCTTGACATGTACATCTACTTCGCACAGGTATCGGAACAAGAGCCGTGTATTTGGGCAGTGCATTTGGATCTGTCGAGTGTTGCCATTTCTCTAATGACCTCTCCAGAGAGCCCCACAATTGAGGGTCGATGTCTTGAGGTCTGTCTCCTTACCCTCTCTCCTCCTCCGGTTCTCTGGACGCTGGACTCGACTCCTCTCGACCTCTATTCGTCTCGTAAACTCGAGGCGGCATATCTTGCACGTTCGGACAAGCTGATCCAGGTTGCACCGCATACAAAGGTGGGCAGAAATAATTTATTTCGGGGTTGATACAAATTTGTTGGAGGCTTTTCACTTCGATATGTACATAATATAATTTGGGATTAAAATATCTATTACCTTTCATCGCACGGCCAAAGCTAATTGTATCTAATGGTTATTTTAAGTATCTTTTTTGTATGTTTGTAGCACATCTTTCAAGTTGTTTGGTCTAGGGAATTATTTATTAATCACTTAAACGCCCTAGTGCAGAACTAACAGCTAAGCTCACTCCCAGTTAAATTGGAAGTTAACTGCCAACTTTGGTGTGCAGAACTAAAAATTAATTTAACTGGCAGTTAAATTTTATAATTTATAATTTAACTGCCAACAGTTGGGGGTTAAATTGTATGTAATTAATAGAACATATGAGAGACGGTGATATAAGTAGGTATACGCCCAATATTATGTCATTTACTACATAATCGTGATTTATCGGTTTGATATTAAATTTTGATATAGATTTGATTGATGTAATAGTAAAATGATAGACTTCCCCCAATTCGATTATTAAGATCGATCGCATTAATCCTTTGAATTTTTACTCTAATGACGAATTTCTTACTCGGTGTATGAATGATTTCTTTATAATAGTGTGCGACACAATTTTTCCGAATATTGAAAACACAACGGATAAAAGCTATTCACTTTTACCAATACATAATTTATTCATTGGTTTAGATTATTCTTCGTGTGGTACATTTTTGGGAATTGTTGCGGAATTGATGGAGTTCATTGAACAACTGCAATGCGGTCATCACATTTTCCGCCAGTCTTTTGAACGCATGACTGACAGATGCGTTCAAAAGACGAAGTGCGAAGTATATTCAATTTCCCAAAGGCGAGAAGGCAGTGCGAGCTCTATAATATTGGCTGCCTTAGTCATAGGCAGTCCGAGGTGAATGTGAAGCGCATAGCACAGTATACATATTCTAGTGAGGGCCATTCCAGCAGAAAGACGCATGATAATTTAATTATTACTAAACGACCATGATGACAACTCCTACTTATTCAGCCAATCACCCTGTCGCGTGACACCCTTTAAAGGTCATACTGTATTTTAAATCCCAGTTAGTTAATTTAGTTAACTGTTAGTTAAATCAGGATTCACGCTAAATACCTGGCAGATAAATTTAACTGGGAGTTAGTTTAACTGTTAGTTCTGTACTAAGGGAGTAGGAGTACTTACTTAATCTGTAAGTGTACCAATTCAAGTGTACCATGAAACTTTTATTGAATATTGAAAATATTGCTTTTATATTATGATTCATATAGTTTAAATAGAATGATATGGTATAATTTAAGAATTTAAAACTTACATACACCTTACAATAACGTTCTTAGCTATTTTTACATACTATTTATGAATAAAAGTCCGAATCCCTGAAAACTCTTGAATTTAAAAAAACTTAAAAAGTTCTGGAAAAACCCTGAATATTCAAAAGTATTCACGTGAACCCTGGAATAGCCTTAAAAGATAAATATATGGTTATTAAAATGAAATATTATTTTCATTCCAGAAAAATTCTTCAAATTATAATTAGGTATGAGTGTCCATATTATGATATATTGCATGTATCATTTATATAGTATATATATATATGCTTTGTAATTAAATTGATTACATGTTTCTTGCTAAAATGACTTTATTTTTTATTTTTTTGTTTTTTTTTAACAAACTTATATTATATTGGTTGCCTGAACAACTGTGGAAGAATTTCACACCAAATTCAACTATTCCCAAACTATGTACAGTAAATGGGAAATCAAAAAGGGTAAAAAATGTGTGAAAACCGAGATCAAATTCAGCCTATATGAATCAATTCTGAAATATTTGTTTAATTGACAGTATATTTAGAAATAATGTGATAAATTCGACATCTGTGATTAAAATTTTACATAATGATATTATTATTTACTACGACAATTCGTTAAGTTTATTATTATATTATTAAGCATAGAAGAAATGAACAGTATTAGAATTATATATTATATACGACTATATCTCTGTCTAAAATCGTGTATAGTAAATTTTCATCATATTTATATATAGTATAGTTTTTAGTCACTACTTCATTAGCGTATATAATATACATAACAATTGTATTAATCATTAAGCGAATAAGTAAAAACTAACCAACAATCATGCAAAAAGAAGATTTATAACTTAATAATAATCATTGACCTTAGAACCTGTCGAATGGATTCAGATAGGTTCGCGTTCGTATTTAATATCGCATAAACATTATACCAATTATATACTAACAAAATGTACCTTTTTGAACTATGCTTTAATATTAAATTTTCAGACAATTTGTGACATTAATTCTGTAACTTACAATATATTTAAAAGTACGTTTCAAATTTTCATACAGTTTGGTTTGTATAATTATTTCTGTAACTATCTATATATTTCAAATCATACTTTTAAATAATATTCTCTGCACGTAAGTTTCTTTGTCACAAGAAAGTTGGATTATGTTCAATTATGAATCTACTACTCAGTAGCTTGTTGTGTTCAAAATCAAAATCATATCAAGGTATATATACCAATGGAAACAATAAAATTTCTTTTGAAGATATAATAAGCGTAGATTATTTGGTTTGTTTTGAAGGACGTGAGAATTATTATCAATTAGCCAGAGAACTCTAGATATAAGAAGAACAACAGCCTGGTCTATCATAAAAAATCGCAGGAAAATAACGACCAAGTGAAGAAACAATGAAGTGGAGTCCACTCCCAGAAGCAATTAGTTAGCTCCTCTTTAATTAATGATGCGGTTAACATTATGGAGGAACACTCCAATTTAATTTTGCCGCAGTTAAATGCAGGACTTTAACGACATTTCCCTCATAAACCTGTAATCTTCATTTCAACCTTGACTAAGGTGCTAGATGGACAATTGATCATTCCAAAGAAATTGGAGGATCTAAGCGAGTGTAGGAATTCAGATGGTGTCAAGAAAATTGGTATCAATTTGCTCATTGGCTATTGAATGAAGTTATGATTGAAGAGTTAGTATATCGGGAGAAAGAGTCCTGTGGATCATTGTTGGAAGACATGGGCAAAATTTGACAATAACGTTTGCAGTCATCGGTACAATTAGGGGTCGAACTACATCACAACTCCAATTTAACCGATTTATAAATTCCATGAAAACTGTGTCCTTGAGTCTACAGAACAAAGTACATAGAAAGGACGTTCTTATTTCATAACTCCTCATCGGTGAGCAGCAGAAGCTAACCTTCATCCAAATATCCATCTCAGGTGGCTTCCTCCTGTTTCTCCTACTCTCTTCTGCTCAATATAGTTGAGAATACCCTTGCTTAGTGAAAAGCTACTGTAAATCGTGATTTAGCTGGACAAAAAATAATCATTTTGGAATCACATGATATTCGAGTTACTACTTTAGCTTGAATATGTTACAAAATGTCGGTGTTTTAATTTTTCAAAATTCGGAGCTTACATCCTACATGAAAGATAGTTGCTTTTGTACCTGTTTGTTAAGAAACGACATAATTATATAATTATTCTTTGTAACATTATTATTTATTTTGTGTAATATTTATACTTTAAATGAAAATTTGAACTCTTACCCCAAGAAAAATTCTATAAACTGTATATATAAAAAAATTGTTGCTTTAAAGATTTTTAAAACCTATATGGTTTATAAAAAGTTCATATACTCTTTTTTTATTTTAAGATTATTTAAGCAATAATTTATATATTCCCAACTAGTCGAAAGTGTTATTTTGAAAATGAAAATTAGTGAGCTTTCAAAATCACAGATAAGCTGATATATTATTTCACTTTGATAAGTAATCAGCAGGTCGTTTCGAGAGACAACGATCTTACTAGTTTTATAAAACTGATTGCAGATGCTAGTTTTACACCGAATTAATTTAAGATGGATGGTTGTAGCCAATTATTATGACATATCAGCTCCGTATTCCGTGGTCACTAAACAAATATAATCCTTCCAGGAATAAAAATTCTCGCTAGAATGTACTCTTCTTACGTGAAAAATCTATCGTTGAAATTTCGCTGTAATGATAAATTTGACCAATTTTAATGCAAACTGAAAATTTTGTATTTTAAAATCGTACATAAAAAGCGAACTATAAGCTCGTCCCAAAATTCCATTAGGTACTTTATTACTTAGCTTACACTCCTTTGTTAAACTACATTGGTAACACAATCCTGACCACTCTGACCAGGTGAATGCCAATACCTTTCGTGTTGTCAATGACGACCATCGATCTGTGGGCCGTGTCGAAAGTCCAGGCCTCTGTCTCATTTACGCTACATCAGCTCATAACGACGTGTTCAGCTGTCGAGTGGCTCATCTTCAGATTGATAATCAACTTCCGGACGCCATCTATCTAACACCATTTCATCCTGCCTGTCCCACTAAAAGAGAGGAGAAGACTGCACCCCAATCCACCTCCCTACAGCCCTTCCTCCAACTTGAATTCATGCGTCGTGTTGTTCCAGAAAATAATGTCAATACAGTACAGTAAGTGGCATGAGGCTTCTCCCCTCTTCCAATATAATTACTATTAGCAGCTAATATTACACATTATAGATATTTTTTTAAGATTAGTGTAATTGGTATATTTTGCAAATATCGATTTTTTACCTTGTTTAATCTTCAAATCGGAAGCAGTAGCATTTAAGCGGGAAAAAACTAAATGTCTTTATAAAATCAAACCACTATAATCAATTAGATAGTTTAATTTGATCATACTGTTATTAATCTACAAATTATCTAATTATAAATTTGAAAATGCATTGATTCCGTTGTATAAGGATATGAAAATATAAGTATAATTATGTGTAAATATTTTTTCAGGTTTTAGTTTTTAACCCGAAATGTCGAAACTTTTCTACTTGTTAACTTTAAACATTAAGTAAATGTTTACCTCGTATTATTCTCAATAAACATTCATTAATTTCTCTTTAATTATTTTATAGTAATATATTAAGATTGAAACAAGTATTCGATATAAACTTGTAGCTTACTCTTTTCTTTCATAGAAATACTGCTCCGGTAAGTTTATTAGATAACGGTATTTTGCTGCAATACTCTTTATATTGTTTCTCATTTTCCAGCAATTTCTCACTGCAACTTCAAAGGTTCTATGCCAATCTCGACTTTGGCTTCGTATTTACCCTTCATAATGTTCTTACCGCGAGTTTATCACAAGGAGGAGCCGTCACCACCGTCAGTATTCATTTATTTCTTTACGTCTACGTTAATGTTTTAATTTTTTAATTCAATATTTGCTTTCAGAAAAATGTTATCTGTGAGGACAGTGTTGCCAAAATTGTTGCTGATATTGTACGTTTACTGATTGCCTTTAGAGTATAGTATGAACAATTTATCAGGTTCTTATTTGCTTTTTATTTTAAGACAAAATCACGGGCGGATCGAATTTTTTTCAGAATCATTGATTTCTCTTCGTTCGAGGTGAGAACCAAATTATTTTCTATAGTAAATTAAATGTAACTCAAATAATTATTTTTATATTTTCCTGTGTACAATCAATTTTAGATGCACCTCAGTATTTCTCCTCAAGGTACAATCTACCAGAGAAGCACCAATCGAGAACAAAGTCAGATGTTTTTCATCGGACAATTCTTTAAAACATTTGCCAAAGATCTCGGAAATTCAAAAGAGATTCCCATCTTGTAAGATGATCTTTTAGCTTGTTTTGCACACTTCATACTTATCTCTTTCCGACTATGTGTTATTCTTAGTCTTCTTTTTTTAATGATGAATGAATAATGAAGTGAATACAAACCCACAGTATAAAGAATTAATATATATATACATATTGAGACGTTTCGGTTAGCATCTACTAACCATTATCAATCAAAAGAAAAAAGACAGCATATATGTACAGGAGTATATTAAATATAACATAAATTTAAAAATTGAGTATACAATTAACTTTACGAATGTTATATATTATAATAGCAGACCAAAAAATAATATTTATTATATTTCTAAAATCATTAATATATCAAAGAATCATCTGAAAAATTACGTTATAAAATCACATTAATAGAAAATCCATAATGAAGTCACCAAAATCATTAAATATGTAGGTACTAATATATATATATATGTGTTTTGGTTACCATGTTATGAATCGATGTTGTACAAGTTGGCTCCCTTTCTTTAGGTACTGTCGGGTTTTTCTTCACTTTTCGGCCCGCCACACAGAAGATATTGTTTTAAAAGCGCTATATATCTATTTTTACATCTCCTATTTACATCTCTTATTGACAACTTTTATACTTGTTACACGCATTCTACAACCCTCCCATTTTTCTTTTTTTAGCTTAAAGGGATTCAATAAACCAGGTCACTACACTTGGACTGGCCTAGCCTCTCTGGGCTATGAACACTATGCTGCTGTACAAAAACTTATTCTTGGTTGCATTTTTGGTCTGGATGTTCTCGGAAATCCTTACAAGTTTGTCATAGAAGTCTCCACTGGATTCAACGCTCTTTTCAATAGCTTCAGAGATGTAAGTCCCTTAACTTGAATTGTCTGCATGTCTTCTTAACGTTTGTTTATTTATTTATTTAAATTTATATAAGATTTATTATTTTAATTTTTTTTATTCTGTTTTTTTATTATTCTGAATTTCCACTGCCCATGTAAATTATTTTTCATTTACATATTTTCACTTATAAATTTTTCAAACGTTTATTGAAGAGAATAATGATTTTTTTAATAGCTGCTTAATATTTCTGATAACACAATTTACACAATATTTAACCTGTTCCGGTTATTTCAAATGATTAGGTACATATTAATTGTAAACATCGCCTAAGCTAAATTCTAGATAAGACATCTTCTCTGATGATCTTTTGCTAAATTACTCTAAAAATATTTTATACATATTCATAATTTAAGAAATATTCAACTGCTAGTTTAAACCTCCATCATTTTCATATTTGTGTTACGATAATTTTTTAGTAATTCAATAATTTGTCATTTAACGCATTTACACTAAGGTTGATAATTGTTATTATGTTCTTGTTGTTCGTCTAGTTCGTATCCTAGTTTTTATCCTAAAGAACAAAATTAAGGTTTAATTAAAATAGATTCTCTCTCGGAAACTGGACTAGAGATTTTATTCTTTGTGAAAGGTATCTGAATATTTTTGGTCGGCTCTGGTGGACAAAACCTCTCGGCACGGCCGCGGGATGGTCCATTAGTGGTAGTTAAAGAGCAGATGTTTGTCATCCTCAACCATTTCCTCAACTCACTCCTGGCAAATTGGGATGCCCGCCAGCCGATGTTGAACAGGATATTCCCAGAAGAGGGAATGCTTTCCAGCTCTTGGAGTCTCTCTTCGCTTCCATTCCTCATACAAGGAAATTTCTTTTAATATCTGGTAACGTCCTAAGATATGAGAGCTGTAGACCCCCACAGAGGCCTGAGAACGAATGAAAAATTAAATATTTAATTAATTGCTTACTTACGCATTGATATATAAGCAGGTTTTCCATTTCATTATACCTAACAGTATTAGTTGTCGATTCCACATCTACTCTAGTAAAGCCTAATGATGTTGCTAATGTTGTTTTGGCGTATTACATTTGATTGATGTAAATATGTAGACTGTATGTAAAGATTAATTTACTGGTACGCATCTATTAATTTTCTTTGAAAAATAAATCTATTTGTTTTATTCTATTCAGAGAAATGTCACCATCAGATCGGGAGCAGCAAGTTTCGGACAACATATCACTGGTGAGTACCCGTACTTATATAACTATTGAGGTTGTCTAGAATAAAAACATTCCAGATATAGAGATATATTTATGCTTAAATATATAATACTTTACACATTTAATAATTAATCCATTCTGTTCTTTTCAGTCGCTTTCGCCAATTCTCTCGCGCGTAGCCTCTATTCATTGGGAAATTTATGCACAAATCTTTCCATTGATAAAGATTACATCGAAGTGAGAACAAATTAATTTTCTTATTTCTGTCTTCCTCTTTTTATCTAATTTTTTTATCTTTCATTTTTAGGAACGAAAACAACGGTTCCAAAAGGCTTCCACTCCTCTAAAATGTGTTAAACAGTCGGGTATCTCGTTCGGCTGTGGGCTTGGCCTTGGAATAGCAGGTCCCATAGTTAACCCAATGACAAGTCAGTTAAAATTATTTATTCTACTCCTCTCTTCTCTTCCACTTCCTCTTAGAAATGAATATTTATAAGGACAATAATATGTGTTTATTTTAGATTGATATCTTTAGTTTTAGATAATTTATTATTTTCCCTTTCTCATATACTATTTCCCCTTGCAGATGCCCGGCGTTACGGTGTTCCAGGGTTCTTCTCCGGTTTGGGAACCGGCTTGCTGGGTGTAGCAGTGAAACCGATTGCCGGAACTGCTGATTGTCTTAGTCTTCTCATGGATGCTGTCAAGAGGTAGCCAATCTTTTTATAGCATTTTACTGAACCCAACTGCAAATCTCTTTTCTCTCTTCAGGAAAGCTGGCAAGGACAGTCAAAACATACGCAGACTCCGCCTCCCCCGCCACATCCATCCACTCCTAGGATTGAAACCCTTCTCGGAGTTCCTCTCAACTGGAGAGCTCGCTCTTCGCCAATTAGAAGCAGGACTCTTCACTGTCCTAGATGTCTTCTGGGTCTATGCTCAGACTGCAAATGCTGATTCTTATCTAATTCTCACTGACAGGTGTGCCATCTTTTCTCTCAACCATTGCTTTGTCTCTTTGTCGATCTCTCATTATTTTCCTTTCTAGACGCATAATCCGGTCTTCATTTGACCCTGTTCTTCGGCGGTGGAAGATGGAGAAAAAAATCGATCTTGACATTATCACAGGTACAAAAACAGACAAAGAAGATCTAATCATCGAGTACACCAAGGCTGAAACAAGAGAAAAGCGGCGCCAGTGGGAAATGGTCAATGACATTGTTGCTCAAGAATTCGCCCGTCAAGTTCAAATCGTTCTTAATCTTCGTGATATCTACTAACGACCGACCCTTCTCGCCCTACTTATAAACATTATGGAGATTCTTGAAATGAGATTACTGCGAGTTATTGAGGATTATTGAAATTTAATGTACCAACTAAATGTTCAGTCAAAAAATATTTACGTCATTTTTTTATAAAGTTAGATCCATAAATGTTTCATTAGCAAGCAGTCCAGTGCGCATGATGACATATTTTCATACACTAATTCTTTGAAATATATTATAACCTGATAATTTGTATAAATCAATTATTACTATCTTAATAAAACTGAATGAAAACATAAGCAGTTAAGTCACCGAGTATAATTAGTTCATTATTACATAATAAATTATTAATAATTGTTATTATTTAATATAATATTTCTTGCTGTATGTCTTCAATTTTAGTAAGATAATCAAATAATAAACATGTTATATGATTTATTCATTCGGTCATTTTATTTAAAATCTCTAACTACATTTTAGCAACATAATTTGAAATTTATATAGACTTTTTCTATATTATGTATTTGATTAACTATGACTAATATTGTACATTTAATGTCTGTCATGTTTGTTCTTTTGAAACTTTCTACTTTCTCTTTATTATTTAAAATAACTAATTATGCATATATTTAATTACTAATATATTTTATCATTTAAAGTTATCAGGCAAACGATTAAAAATGGACAATAGATTCAAATATAAGTTATACGCGTATATATACCTAATATATATGCCTATATACCTATATGTATATATGCGTAAGTTAAAATTTAATGATAACTCAAAGTTTTTTTAATGTATATTTACTTGTCATTAATAATTAATAACACACTATAATTTTGAAAGATATATTAGACAGTTTTTATGTTTAATTATGTTTTATATAAATTATTTTTTCAAATTATATCAAAGGCGCCAAAGTATCGAAGAAAAATACACTTGGCTATACTTCTTGGCTATACACTAGCCCCTATACTGGGGCTATTAATGTATTCAAATGGAAACCATAAACACTTTAATATTATCCATATACTGACCATAACACTATATTAAGTGGTTTTCACAACAATTATATGAAGTGCTAGTTACAAAATGTCTTGTAAAGTGAAATAATTAAATACAACTACATTACTGCATCAGAAATTACAATTTTATTAAAATTAAAGATATGTGAAAAATTGTTTAACCCTATCCCCCCCCCCCCTCTTCTATTTTCGCTGGCATTTTTTTGAACAAATTGATTACAGTAAGATATCGTGAATTTTCCTAAAATGAAGTTTTACTACTTTTAGCGCAAAAATTACATTCATATACCCATGTGGACGATCATGAAAGCGGTTCCATAACCATCACCCCAAATTTATAAAAAAAATATGTTTTTTATCGGGTATAATTGAAAACAAGAAAATGTATCATCAACACACACTATAATATTCAGACACTCAGTACTTCATTATATAGTAAATTATTTCGATTAATATGGAAAAATTGAAAAAAATATTTCAATCACTATAGTACACTGCTAAAGTAGATTTCAATATGGGGGGCTGATTCAACCCTATTTTTTTCATATTTAATTTTATTCTGATTGCTTGATTTTTTTAAAGTTATGAACGTATTTCTGTCTAGAGTAATTTAAATTCCCTTTTCAAGGATTTGTGGCAGCACTAAAGTCTAAAACAATTGTTGTGATAGATAGCCCATTATATCTGTTTAGCAGACGTTTCTATTCTATATAACGAACTTTACAGTATCTGTTTTATTGGTTGCTTTGTATTATTACCGCCTTTTTATATTAATATATATCTGTCAAATGTGACCTTATCATTTTATTGTTTCCTAACTAATTCTATTTTATGGATACCAGTTTATATTTCTACACATTTTCATTTTTGGACTCGCGTGTCTGTTTATTTCTTGCAATTTTTTATAACATTAATTATATTATGCAATTATTTCGTATGTATACCCAAGACGTCTTTATCACCCTGTATTTATACACACTATATATAATATTGTAAAAAATATTTATTTTTATTGATTGTATCCGACACGTGATAATTATATATAATTTTGAGCTCAATAATTTTTATTAATTCGTTATTACAAATGATAAAGCCTTTCATTAAATAATAACGTGCTTCATTTGGAATATCACAAAACATGTCGCTAAATACATATTAGAAATTAATTATCTACACCTTGTATAGACAAAGTTTATACAAGGTTTTCACGTAACCGTAATAACCGTAAGAATGATAATTAATTAGTCACAGAAAAAAACTGAAATTTGGGAAAGTTGATAAAAATATCAGTATAAATGGAAATTTAACTGTTTACAGAATAAAAACTTGGAATATAATTGTAGTACTTTTGTTGACCATCTTTATAAATTATACAGTCAGTTAATAATAATGAATTATACAGTCAGTCACTAATAATGAAAATATTTATATTTTTCACATGATGGACTAAGGGTTTATTAAGATGTAGCGAGATGCATTCAAACCCCCTATCCCTTCCTACAGACCTGATAGGACCCTGATCCGTAATGGTGGTCCGTAATTAAGTTCGTTTTTGAAAATACATATAAAAAATTTTTTTTTTGAGATCCATTAAAGTATATTTACATGAGATTTATACATGTTGGCATGTACAGGTACAAACAGTTACAAATAATGTCCTTCTTTGTCAATAATGCGTTGGAAATCGATTCGCATTTCACTGAATTCTTTCGACATCACTTGGGCGGTAAATGTTGGTAGATTCTTTCGTAAGAAATTCTCGAGATCTTCTCGGCTATCGAAGTCAGGTTGTCCATCGTTTTGATTTCTTAGT